>JAOEHT020282430.1:0-10389 GCA_025448195.2 Parazoanthus atlanticus
CCCCCCCCCCCCCCCCCCCCCCCCCCCCCCCCCCCCCCCCCCCCCCCCCCCCCCCCCCCCCCCCCCCCCCGCGAAAAACATTTTCGGCTGCAAAAGGGAGCAAGTAGGCGTTACAGGGAACAGGACGGAAAAACGCTAAATGATACTTGCTTGTTGGCAGATATATTACACAAGAAATGTTTTAAAAATGGTTTTTCATGTGACACAGCCTGATGTCAGCACACGGATGGTTGAGATAGGGGAGGGACATTGAAAAATTTAGGATGGCCTCCCATAATATTGGCATGGACCACCCTTACCAGCCATAATATGCCCCCCCTCCCCTCCTAGGCCTCCAGCCTCCAGCCATAATGTTTTGCAAGTACTTAAAGATCTGCCAATAGCATACCTATATTAGATAACTTGATCTACATTTTGATATTTTTCACACCCCAAAGTGTTCAGCTGGCATTTAATATCTTAATGCTTTTTCAAAGTTTTGAAAACATAGCCACAGCTAAGCAGTAGTTTATCATCTCTTTTTTCGTCCATAACTTGTGTGGTTATTTCTTTTACGTTTTTGTGTTTCTCTGTTTTTCGTGCGTGATCCGACCTTAAATTTTGCAGGAATAAAACACTGGGCACCTGGAATTTTACTAATTAGGAATAAATAAAGTTGTTGTTGTTGTTGTTGTTGTTGTTGTTGTTGTTGTTGTTGTTATTATTCATATTGTTATTATTATTATTATTATTATTGTTATTATTATGATGATGAAGTACCCTATTTGGATGGACCCAAGTATGTCCTCAATTTCTGTGATTTTTGTACGACACACTTCTTTGTTCTCCTCTTTTTTAAGAACACACGCAAGGTTGATCATGTATCGAGACTAAGAAAGGAACGTTTATTTCTATATATTTTGAAAATAAACGGAGGGCTGCTACTAGACATCGTGAGGGAGCAGTACAATTTTCGACAATTTCACATTTCATCTTGGTAAACAGGCGATAGCAATGCATTTGGGTACATATATGAACTGAGTTAGATGTTGGAAACAGCCTTTGGATTTGTTTATACAGACACAATTCGAAAAAATATCAAGAACACTTTTAATTACATCTCGAAGCTGAAATCTTTAAAAAAAGGTATGAACGTTCAGCCTCAGCCCAAATAATAGACGTTCGTTTCAAGAAAAAGAGTGTAGTTTTGCGACCAGGTTTGTTCTCAAAAGTTTGTTTTGGTGAAGGCTGTTATCATATTTGGTTCAAAACAGGAAGTTGTGTTGGCAAGGCCAGGACTTCGACAAGGTCGGTACCAAAAGGTTGGTTTTACCGAGAAATTTTGCAACCGAAAAAATAAAAGAATATTAGTACAAACTGCAACCAAGTTTTAGTAACATGAGCAATTAAATCGGAACCCGAATTTTGCAAGTTTAATTCAATCGACATTTGTCCTAAAACATTGCCTTTTAAGGTACTCAAGTTTTTCTTAATAACCGAGAAGGATTGGCTTGTGCAAGATATTCATGAAGATGAAATATGTTAGCACCTAGCCGCCCTTACCCTACCCCACTCCCCCTTGGCATGCTATTCAGACCAGACTCACATTTTCTACATTTACAGCAATTTTATTGGTAATCAAACAATTACAGTTATATGAATAACCAACACCTAAATACAAACCCCTACCATTCAGAAACACGGGAGCTGCGCTGTGAGTGTCCACAGTAAAAATATTGTGACCAACTTACTTAATGATTTTATTTATCGTCCTTTTAATCAGCTCCTACACCTAATTCAAGAAAGTTTGATTTAGATAAAGATAAAGGACAAACACACGCTTCGTTGGTATGTTAAGAAACCAACTGTCAGCAATAGAGTGCTTATTAGGGCATCTTATACCTTAGTTCTACAGAACCAAAAGTGATAGCATCAAATTTGTGCGAGAAAAACCGTTTAGAAACAAATGTTCATCCAGTTTTCATCAATCATTCGTTGTCAAGTGTCATTTCCGAGAACTCGTCCTTGAGTCGGCTTTCAACAGTAACCACTAGACAACTTAAACGTTTCTATTTGAGATAGTTTTACAAACAGCCAACTAGGCTATTTTCACAGTATGCAAAATCTTTTAGTCGCATTTCTAATTCATGTTTGTTTTGATTGAAATCGGCAGCGCTGTAATCTTTTTCTTTACACAAACTAGCACGTATATGTTTTATTTCAGCAGTATTTAATCAGAATCAGAATCAGTTTATTTAAACACATTTTACAGGACATTTACAGATAATAATTTCTTCTGGATAATAAGTTAAATTGACTAAAGTATAGATATGGTTTTAGTGAGGTAATGTCTAAAGGCTAAGTAAACTGAGAAGTTATCGAATTAGCCCTTAGTAGTGAATTTCAACTTTATGTTTGAGTGAATATGAAAATGAAAAGACCTATCCTCTTTTTTTTCGGGTTTTCTTACTGACCTTATTTTGACAATCGTATCAGAAATGACAGTAAATGGGGAAAAGTGGTGTTATGTCGCCTTGGTTTCATCTTTTTTCTTTTTTCTTTCACAAAGCAACCTTTCTTGAATTGTGTTAGTTTATTTCATTCTTAATAAGTAGTTTAAAATTAGCTGCTTTACTCGGTTACCCTGGCGTAATTATACACCACTTCTTTGCTATCATGTAGTTGGCTTTCATATTGAGGATGTGCAATACTTACATGTAGCTGAGGGGGTGGGGGGTGAGGATGGTGTTGGACACAAGAGGGAGAGGAGACATTGGCTAGATTGATGGTTCAAGGAAAATTGAAAGTGAACAGTATTAGTATGCGGTGCAAGATATGCCCTTCAACAATATTCATTCAAACTACAGGGAAAATGTATTTTTGAGCAAGTTTTAGACAACTTCGGGGAGGATGTTCCCTTCGTCACCGCTAATTTCGTTTTTGATTCTCACATTAGTTTATTTGACATGAACGATAGCTCTGGAGTGTTTTTTATAAATCAACGAATTTCAAACCTATTAATTTTCTTGTCGTGATTAAACGAGAAACTTGTTTTAAAGGTTCACGAGCAAAACCAAAATGTAGTTTTTTTTTGGTCCGGCAGTTGAAAAAGAGGTTTGCTAGTTATTAGACATGTCGAACTTGATTGCCAGTCTCCCCACCATCCCCTCCCCAACCACATAATCCCTGCTTATTATTCCACACTGCCAACCAGCCAACTTTTTAGGATGTCCTGCAGCAGTAGAATCGCACGCTATTCAGTGCAGTGTCATCCCCCTTCCCTTGGCGCCTTTCAACTTTTGTTTGCAGTCCACAAATGGCGTAGCCTAATAAACGAAACAAACGAACACCAGTTATTTAGCAAGTATCATGGTATTCTGTTAAAGTATATAGTGATTATGATTATGATTGTGATTGTATTATTACTAAAGTAAAAAAAGTAAAGACACTTTATTTATTGAGAGTAACACATTCTTTTCGAGAAGTGCGTGGGTTCTTTTAAGTCCCCCGATTGAACGTTCAGAGACTAGACCGGCCAACGGCTTGACGTCCCTGTCCGCGGAGAAGGTCGCCCAAAGTTCAACCCTCGATCAGGCCGGGGATTGAGCACGGCACCTTTTGGTTGGTAGTAAGAGATCTTACCAACTGCGCTTACCTCGCACTATATTTTAAAAATATATTTTCCAGAGATAACTTGTTAACGGAAGGAACAGGAACTGTGCTTAACTTATTTAATAATAATAATAATAATAATAATATGTCTTTGATGTTATTCGTTAAAAATACATAACAAATGTTACAATAATAAAGAGATAAAGCTACTATATACAATTTATATTTACAAAAACAGGCTATTTACTTTCTTGCTATATTATATTTAAAAACTAGTCTGTTAAGAAAACAATTCTTAAAACGTTCTGTATTAACTCTAGGCCTCGCAGAGGTTTGCGCTCGCAGCTTTTTTTTATGATTCTTTGACTTGCGGGAGAAGCGAATAAAGGGGATGACATGGATTAAACTCTATTTTGGAAAATAGTCTTCGGTCAAATTGTTCTAAAATACTAAAAATATCTAAATGCTCCATATAGTATATCGCCTCTTATAGCATCTAGTTAAAAAACATTGTATCATATTTAAGTCAGATTGACTGGCTACATACACCGGCAACGCATACGTGAATTTCGAGAGTACAAGTTGCCTAAATAAGTGATCTACTTCTGAATGCGTATAGCCTTCTTTTCGCAACGATCTGATAATATATAAACACCTATTTGCTTCCCATAATTTTGTCTTGACGTGTGCTGAAAATTTGCAATGGTCTTGTAACGTCAAACCTAATAGTCATCGAAAGTCCTTGAATTCAGTGCTTAATGGTCTTTGAAAGTCCTTGAATTCAGCGCCTGAAAAAGTGTACGGACCCAGCTGTCTACTAGCTATAAGTTGTGACTGGTTACATCTGTCTTCAGACTCAAAGTCTGTTAATCTGTTGTGGCTGATCAACTGCAAGCCAAGACAAACATCTTACGCCCTGGACAAACTTAACTTACTTTATCTTTATCAATTCTTCTATTTAAAGCGACCTGCAGCAGTCCAGACCGAAGCGCCCTACTTTGACCCCCCTGGTGTTCATGGCAGTAGGGTTCCTCCCCCTGTGTATTTCCCTACAAGTCAGGGGGGTGACAGATTGTCACCCGGGAGTTTGGACCACCGCATGATGGCAGAGCTACACAGACTGGAGAACATGGAGGAATCTGTTAGGCAGCTGACAGACGTGGAGAGAACACGAGCTGTCTCCCTTGCCCAGCAGGAGACTGTTTCACTGGCACAGATTCTTAAGGTACAGCAGTAACCATCCCCCCTCCCCCCATCATAAGAACAAACAGATTTAGAACCATTAAAGCTATGATCAAATGGAGATGCAAATCAATTGATGCAAGTTTGGTTTGACCACTGGCTTGCAAGGGCTTGTATGGACCTGCGTTGAGTTGCCTCAAGTAAATGCTGAACGAGCTTAAATTCGACGTGTCCGTTTGGCCACCTTGTGGGAATCCGCTGGTTTGAACGCAAGTATAAAAGTCAAAACTTGCGTTGTCTTGCATCGACTTGTATCTCTGTTTGGCTGAGCCTAAAAAATGATAATATATGGATCCATTATGAAAGAATCTGTTTAGGCAGATATTTGGAATAGATTCTTTTTAAGGAGTTGGTTGCAAGGTAAGATTCGAAGTATAATTTTTAGAAACGCAAGTAGTAATTTTTCTTGTAGTAATTGTTTTCTGAAGGTGCTCTAGCTTTTGAACCAGGTGAAGGAACTGAATGTGACTATTCGTTTGATACATCTTGAATAGTGCGGTAATTGCTCGGCATTATTCATCTCAATCTTTGAACCGGTTGTGAAAATCACAGTTTGTTTTGCGGCTAATTCTGAACAGAGCAAGAAGTTAGAGCTTTTTGTTTCCCCAGAACTGGAGTTTCGAGATTCTAAATTTAAATCAAATCGTAAGTTCAAACTTGTGATCATTCAGAGTGTCTGTTGACTGGAGTAAAGAGTATTCTTTAGTTTAAGGGTGCGCTCTATGGCACTGTAACAGAATGTGATTACCTTCAGGAATATTTAGAACTAAGTACCCCCTTGAAGTAGTAAACAATAAAATGACTATCCGAATTAAGAATTAGGGGTCATCCATTATTTTTTTTTCATCATTTTCGGAAGTGTAATTTGGGGGAAAGGGGTTAAGGAGCGTGTACGTTTTTTCCAAATAATAAAAAAGTGATGACAATACTATCTTAGTGGTGTGGATTTTAAAATGATTCTTCAACGAAAAATCTTGTGCATTTACCCCAAGAAAACGCTTGCTAAAGATTTTTAATAAGGTATCCTCTCAAAATGCTCATCCCCTACACACCAGTCTCCCTAAAACAAGTAACCTATAGTCTAAGGTCAAAGTCTAGCGCCCATCCTCTTATCAACACCAATAGCTGCAAACATACCTTCATCAAGACTTGCAATGTAATGTCTACATTAGTATAAACCCTTCCGTATTCTTAGTGTTTTAGCAGTTGTAATATAGTTTTAATGTAACATGAGATATGTAATTTTTATCTTATGGTTTTAAAAAAGACGATTATTATTGTTGTTATTATTATTATTACTACTACTACTACTACTACTACTACTACTACTACTACTACTACTACTACTACTACTACTACTACTACTACTACTATTATTATTATTATTATTATTATTATTACTATTATCAATCGTGGAGTCAAGTATGCAGAAAGTCGATCGGAATTAGAAGTCGCGGCCGATTTACAAAATGTTGTATCGAAACTTTTGAAAACTTCGTTCAGTAGAAAGCAAGGAAAGTACACTCAAAAACGATATGATATTTTACAGATTTGAAGTATCACTGTAGAAGTTCAAGAAAGTATACGTTGTTTGCCTCTCATCGATTTTGTTTGTCCGAAGTCTTGGAAAGCTCGGCCAGTTGCGTCATTTCGCTGTCAATTTTCGACGAAATTCCAGACGAGACGATTAGAGTTAGGCTTAGTATCAAAATGCTGTCAATAACAGAAAAACCTTTTTCTTGTAAGTAAATCACTGTTTTGAGTCTGTAATTTTTAATATTTGGAAATTACATAATGCTGTAGTTGTTTTGTTTTTCGTGGTTCTTTGTATTTTGAAGCAGAGCTTTTGAAACGGAAACGACATAAATGTTAACGTTACAAACCCGTGTAAACTTGTGCGTCGTCTTTCACGTGTTCAACAAATTGAGTAAGTTTCACGAAACGACGCCTACAAGATCCTCGGAGTACAGCTCTCTTCACTTTTGTTGACTTCATTTTGTTCTCTAGTAAGGATTGGTTTTGTTTACTCATTTTATTTGCTCATCTTTGACATTCTTGTTAGTCTAGTTAACTTGTTACTACAGCTACGAATTTTGCTTCCCCTTGTTATTGTACAGAAGTTGTTTTAACAAGAGTCAAGTTTCTAGCACAAGCAGTATAGCGGTAAAAACCGACCTGTTGTCCATTTCATTATCATTTTCCTGCTTCGTAATTATTTCCTTGTTTTGTTTATTTCTTTGATAATTTAGCGAAAATAAAATAAACGAAAACTGACAATATTTCAAAAATGTCTTTACGACCTTTAGTTATAATTCTGCCGGAAATTAGTGTCGCATGTCGTGCGGCCAGATATAAATGTTGCGGGAAGGAGATTTCGGATATGTTTGCTATATTAACTAACGCGGAGGTCCGGCTGAACTTGTCAAAATAGAGACAATTATAAGACATGGTTCTATACTTTTTCGGCCGGAATATGACTAAAGAATATGGTTTAAGTTTTTAAACTACCCTCTACGGTGGCCGAGAGCGGCAATGAAAAATCGAATTTCGCTTTGCCGAAGTTAAAACTCAAAATTGAAATTGAAGAAGTCAAAATCAAAAGTCTATTTTCGAAACTGAAGTCGATTTTTTAACTGAAATCCCAAAGTTCAAAAACCCAGTTCAAATTCTCATTCTAATTTTGAGTTGAGATTCTGCGTTTGACTTTTGACTTTCCACTTTGACCTCCCCCCTCCCCTAACATTTTCTTCGCGGATCGGGGGACTAGGACGAGGAGGAATATTGTGGACGAGGAAAGGCAGTGGATCCATTTGTCTAATCTATTTATATTTTATAAATACAGACCTGCCATCACAAAGGGACCTTGGCATCTGTTCGAGGTGCACCATTAAATTTATAGAAACACAGTTCTAAGTGATCAACAGCAGAAAAGAACATTTATTTGCTCGCTTAACTTCGGCTATGTTTTCTACACTTTGAAATGCTGGATACAGTATCACTGTACTCTATAGCGCCCCTATAGTCGTCTAGAATATACTAAAGTGCAAAGCATTGTAATAATAATAATAATAATAATAATAATAATAATAATAATAATAATAATAATAATAATAATAACTATTTCTTCTAAAGCGCAAAATACATGTGAATATGACCTAATGGAATTACAATAACAATATAGATAAAATACAATAAAGGTAAAATACAAAGTGACTACTATGCTAAAATACTAATAAAACTATATGTATTACTCATACGCTAGTCTAAAAAGATACGTTTTAAGAGTTCATTTAGACTTAACAAATTGTTCTCAGATGTCTGCAAAAGCCGGCTTTGACTGCGGCCTGAACTGTTATCGGACTTGTAGTTACGAACACCATTATTGAGCATTCAAAGGAGAACAGAACATACGATACTCCTCCAAACAGCAGTTTGACCGGGGAATCTGACGTCACAGGCCGACCTTTCCAGGCTGGAGGAAATGAAACTGTTGTTGCTCGAATAATCGTCTCTACAACTCAAAGAGAGGTAGACAATGTATATTTTCTTGAACTACTACAGTAATACTTCAATTCTGCAAAACATTTTTTACTATATTTTCCCTTTAAGAAGACACAATTAAGCAACTAGTATTCTTAAGGCCCAAATTCACTGAACTGTTTCATTCAATGTTGCAGGCTATCAAACAACAGAGCAAACGTTGGCTATAGATTTCAGTTGTAATTCTGTCTTTCTAATTTCAGGTAATCTAGCTCTGCGGGAAACACAAATAAACATAATATGGCAATACTGTGGAAAACAGCGTTTGGTATTCTTCTACCGACTATCTTGAGCACACAATTAGAAAAAACAGCGACTAAACAATGGAACTCAGGGCAACTTACACTTGTTCATCGACACACTACCGAATAGATCAAACACACCACGAAACGAGCAGTTTTACATCGAACAAAAAGGTCTTCAGGTAATTCGGCAGTTGTTGTCTAGCACCATTTCACTCATTTCACTTGCAGTGCTAATATAGTCGGCTTTTACACGTAACGTCTCAAAGCGCTTTACAATCATATATCCGGCGCCAATGGAGCAGCTGCCATTACAGTATTATGCAGGCCACAACACCGGGATCACCCTACTTAGGGTTAGGGTGTGGGATCTTTTAAGTCCCCCGATAGAACGTCAAGAGACTAGACCGACGGCTTAACGTCCTTGTGGCGAAAGAAGGTCGTCCAAAGTTCAACCCTCGACCAGGCCGGGGATTGAACCCGGGACCTCCTGGTTGGCAGTCAGAGATCTTGCCAATTGTGCTAACCTTGCACACGAGGTTGGCGCAGTTGGTAAGATCTCGTGTAAAATCCTGCTCAAAAGCTCGCTGTGCTCATTGGTTCACAAACAGCTAATCGAAACAACTCAAAAATTGAATAACCCCGTTCTAGGACATTTCTTTCGTTTTTCTTTTGCTTTTTTTTAGCCTACTGTGTGATTAGGACTTACGCTACTTGACACTTTAACTTTCCGTGTACTCTTACCTAGCCACTAGGCTAACAAGTCGACTGATTGCATTACGGTTGACACAACTTATAAATCTTCCTCGTTTAGCTTTCAAGGATAAATATATACCTATTTATTATATTTCTTTTTCGACAAATTCCGAAAGTTTCTAAAGATTTCTGAAGATTTTCCTAAAATTTTCAAAAATGGTCAAAAATCTTTTTGAAAACATTTTCGAAATGTATGCAGAGTAATTGCAAATGTTGTGTGTTATTTCAGACTGGTTGGTGGTACTGTATCTCGTTGGATACTGTTTGGACATTGGGAAAGAAATCTACCGAACTGGCCGAACCAGATATTTCTCCAACTGGTACAATTATATCCTTGTTGCCATGGTAGCATCATTCATCCTACACCACCTTATTTGGCTCGTGGGCTACGTCAGCATAGCTGTGACATCAGACTCTTGGTCTTCCGCCATACGAAACGTGGTGAAGTTGGAGGGAACGGCACCATATGAGACGGTTTTGATCTCCTACAGCTTCTATACTCTGGGGCTCCTTCTGGCCTTCATCTACCTGCTGTCAATGTTTCATTTCCACCCAACTCTCGGGCCGCTTTTGATGACTCTGCTCAAGATGATGCAAGACGTGGCAAATTTCTTTCTCTTTTTTCTGTTCTTACTCATGGCCTTCGTGGTTTGTTTGAAGAAGCTGTATTTAATGTATAAACACAGTAGCGCCAAATTTTTTCCAGGTTTCGCCAACAACGCAACTCGTCGACACGACAACAAAATGTCAGGGTTAGTACTGACATTTAATCAGTATCGTATTGTGAATCAGCACGACTGTCTGTATACTTTACACGGTTGTTCACAACACCCACTTGATTTGTTTTCATTTTTAGTAATAGTAATAGTAATAGTAATTATATGTTATAGTAATGGTAATAGTAATACTAATGGTAATAATAATAGTAATACTAATGGTAATAGTAATACTAATGGTAATAATAATAGTAATACTAATGGTAATAGTAATAGTAATGGTATAGTAAAGTAATAATAAT
>JAOEHT020282507.1:0-18446 GCA_025448195.2 Parazoanthus atlanticus
AAACATGGCTAAGAAGAGCTAATTCCCTAGTTGTCCCTAAAAGTAAGACCGAACGTTTTATAAACAGTTTTATTGTATCCGCCATTAAAGCTTTTAATATTTAAGGCCAAGTTTAACGTTTCTGGGGCAATAATGGGACGATATTGTGTGGTGTTGGACGGTGACAACATTTGTTTCACCATTCACCCAGCATTTGTTGGACAATGCTGGGACGATGTTGTGTGGTTTTGGACGAGGGATGCCTGAACTGTGCCAACATTTGAACAGTTCTCGTCATTGTTCCAACATGGCCCAACAAATGTTGGATGGATTTTTCATCAAATGTTGGTACTATTTGAATAGCCCGCGTCCACAACGAGCTTTAAACGAATGTTGTTTAACAATGTTTAACACCGTTTGAACGAGCCTCAAGCGGGAAATCAACAAAAAACTGCACTCTGTTTATGGGATGTGAGCAGTGGAGCGTTTTCTTACTTCTACAGATTGATGATTCTAACCCACCTGCTTTGATTCTGGCTTGCCGAAAACGTGGAAGACCTACAATGAAAAGTCTTCTGTTTCCAATGAAACCTCCATCCTCATCTGTGAATGGCCAACCGTTGTACCACGTGGTGTCGTACAGTCCAGGTAGAAGGCTTGACTCGCACCAGGACCAGAACTTGGGTACATCAACAACCTATTAAAACACATGGTGTGAACTAGATGAACTAACGATGTGCATAGACCGATTGAACTGGATTGTGATCTTCCAGCAGTTCTTAGTGGCCCCAAAGCCTAGTTATATGTAGTCATTCATGTATTGTAGCATGCGACACAAAAAATTATACAACCTGCATATCTGTTTGTCGAGTCGTTCCTTTTGCAAAATCTTACAAAATAAAGTGTTATATCTACCCTGGGAGCCAAAAGAAAAACTTCGTTCATAGTATTGGGCAAAAAGATTGGAGAAAGCATAGCCGCGTCCGATATTCTCCCCCGCAATTTATGAGAGAAGTATTTCCTCTACCACCCAGGGTATGTCATATCCGACCGTTTGACTCTTCAAATTTCATAACTTATACGCAAGCGAGTCACGGTTTTGTCACTGTTTAAGCTTGAACGGGGGGGTTTAACTGCGTTTGCTGCAGGTCACGTGTCGACCAGTTTTAACCGTAAAAACTTAAAAGTTAAAAAAACTTAAAAACTTAAAAGTTTGGTGCCCATTTATTACCTTCAATTAACAAACTAATCGGAGAAAAGCTTTCCCTTTGTAAAATACGGCGTGGAAAACTAATAGCGATTCCTTTGCCTTCTCGTCTTAAATAAAACGACTGCTTTTGACAGTTTTTAGGGGACAACGATGACAAGAGAACGAGGCTTATCTTAACAACGTTCGGTACATGACAAAAGTAACTCGATTTTTAGAAATGTACGCAGCTACTCATTCCATGAAAATAGAAACATTCTAAAGGGAATATGTATTTGTTTACGAAGTAAAATTGAAAAGTTTTCTCGAGCATATATCCTAAAAATTAAGTTAAAGTACTACGTATACAAAAGGGCACCTATTTACAGTGTACATAGCATTTTTTAACCTTTCAGTCTTCATATTAACGAGGCTAAAGGGATGATCAGAAGATCTCGACAATTTTCTCACATTGTAGTTAAACTGTAGGTAGTATATGATATAATGAAGTGTTAAGTTTAAGTCCCGATCTTGCTTCAAAGTTTCATATCCGATTCATTAAACAAATATAGATTTCGTAACAAAAGTATTGCTTTTGGAAATAGAACAGTTTATAACTTTGAGTTTTCTCGGGGATGTGCCAATATATAAATTACTATATTGAGGTACGCACGTATTGAAGATTGAATACTCGAAGTTAGTTGACAAGATCCTTTGTTAAAATTTCACTGATGAAGTTATATCAAGTACTTCGCCTGCTAGTTTCATTCATGAAGATGCAAATCAACAGCTATATCAAATAGTAACATGTATTCTCCTACCCTGTAGCATGTTACTCCGTTGGGAGAATTTGCCACAGTATTAAATAGATAGATAGACAGACGGACAGACAGACAGAGACAGACGGAGACAGACAGACTTACATCCGTACCATTTACATACATACATCATACATGCATATGTACAGACAGGCAGACTTACATATATATATACATAAATACATACAATTACACACACACACACACACACACACACACATATATATATACACACACACACACACACACACACACACACGCAGACCGACACAGACACACGCACACACTCATAGATAGATGCATAGAGAGAGTTACACAGACAGACACACACAAACATATAAATAGACAGATAGATAGACAGACAGACAGACAGATAGACTGAATCCTAATCTTTCGAAAATACATACGCTTTCACTGTTTGAGAATGCCTCTGATACGGTTTTCATCACTCCATATCTTGCCGTTGTCCGAGTCCCATAACACGCAACAGATAGCACCAAGGCAAAGAACAGCTGAAACGCTACATCTTTAAATATCACCCGCATCTTTTTCTCCTTTTGCATCCTATCTCTCGCTTTGGCCAGCGTCTCTTCATCCGGTGGCATGTACGAGCTAGCAATCTCTTGTGGGCATTGTCCAAAGGATGAGTCCGCAGTACTGACGTCAGCATCCTCATCAATCGGTTCGCTGTCATCCTCGGGTGGCTTGCGTATGATCAAGGAGAGCAACATGGCCACCACGACAACCTTCAGAGGTTGTACAACGAATATGTCCTGTATAAGGGAAATCATTACAGAGGAAAGCCACTGGTTGGATTTTTCTTTACCCCACATCATGGAGTAAAAGGTGGTAAAAGCAGCGGCAGTCAAAGCTGATAGAAAGCTAAGCGTGTAAGCAATATACACACACCAGTGTGGCCAGCTCGGTCCTGAACTTTTCTTTTTCTTTTTTTCCTTTTTGGCTTTTCTCTTTTTCTCTTTTTCTTTTTCTGCGTCAATAATTCCCATTTCTTCGTCAATTAGTTGCCCGTTCTCTTCTTTCGTTTCTTCGTCATCCTCTTTCTTTTCTTTTTCGCCATCGTTATCTATATTCTGCTTTTCATCATCCTGAAAACCCTCATTTTCGTGTCCTACACTTTCTTTTTCATCTTCATCGGTTCCAGTTTCTTGTCCTTCTTCGACATCATACTTACTTTTCTTCTCTCTCATGCTTTTAGATTCACCATTTTTCTTTTTGGGTTTTGCATTTCTGAAAAGAGTTATGATTAACACGTTTATAGGAACCACGATTAAACTACTTTGCACTCCAATCATGATTTGCCTCGGGCTGAAGCTGAGCGGACCAACTTTTACGGTATCGCTCGACTCACCCCCCGTGGTGTAGAACATAGCGTTTGTAATCATAGCACAGAATAGAAGGGAAACACAACATGTCAGGCGTTGTACCCGTGTAAAGTTGTTGTTTGGGGGTCTGGTAACTACTGAGATCCAGAGATGACCGTCACCCAAGTTTTTTGAAGTGCGAGCTGTGAAGGTGTTTTTGAAGCTCGCAAGTTCTTTGTCATTGGCTCGTTGGATTGTCTTCTGCACTTGCCCGTCACCTCTGTCTACTGCAATCCAGTCATTACATACGAAATACCACTTTTCATCTGTCTTGATATCACGGACTACCACTTGGCGAAGTTGCCATGAGGGACTGCCGCCTGGTAGAAATAATCGAACAAAGCAATTGGAACCAAAATTGTACGAGAAACAGGACAAGAAACTACATTACGTAACATAAGACAGTAAATAAAAGAATTCAAAACAAAAAAAATATATGAAAAAACAAAAAGGAGTGAAACAAAGAAAATAGATTAATTTCTCCATTTCATGGAGAAATTGAAAATGTGACTTGCAAACTACAAGTATATTGTACATGGCGAGATGAGATAACATAACATAACATAACGTAACATAACTGCGGTAGGACAACGAGAGATGAAATATCTTGCCATATGATGTAATCATAGGATGAAATATCTTGCCATATGATGTAATCATAAGATGAACGATCAGTGGAGATGGTCATCTCTCTCCAAGAGAGGACGAACACGAATCAGATTTGTCCAGATCAGATAAGAAGGTTGAAATGAGATTGAATGATGTTTCGACAGTTGGGGTGCTGACTAATAAGTGAAATAAGCTAAAGAAAATGAGATCCTTTCAAAATGTTTTGCTAACCTGTATTGTCGTGCCATATTTTGATATACTCCAAAGAACCAATAGACTTCGGCAAACCGGCCATGATTACATTAACACTACCACGTGTGAATGGGCTGTCATTCGTCTTTAATCCAATCAATGGCAGTGTTTCACTCTCTCCCTGCTCTCCCCCAAGAATCAAGGAGACATTTGCCGTTGTACCAGAATCGCCAAATGTTCCCGTGGACACTGTTATCTCATATCTGTATCCTGAGCCACCACGAGAGTTTATCACTATCAAACCGGGAATCTGCAGGTTCAGTAATACAATTTATGTGAACAGAGTGCTGCAATATATGAGACTTGTGGTCTGAATTACATTGTGGAAACAAAAAGAAATGAAACGTGCCGATTGAAGAACATTCCGACCCACAAAGGATTCAGAACCATTTGAGACACCTGAATTCCCAGACTACAGCTTCACCTAGTGTGTAATCACCACTGCACAAAGGTTGAGGAAGACAATAATTTTAGAGGCTTTTATTTACAGTCTCAAGAGAGCCATTTCTGGTCCAAAAATAACTCGTAACATTTTCCATATATACTTGCTCCCCACAGGCGTAACATAGTGTCCTTATAAAAGCAAGAAACGACGCGGTTAATCAAATTCTGAAGATGGCTCTTAAGTCGAAAACGTTTTATTTTACCGAAACGTTATTTTTCAAAACCTTTTACAGATTTGCTTTATCTTTCAACAAACTAAACGGTTCAAACAAAAATAAGCTGTAAATAACACATCTTGAACGTCACATAAGACTAATCTGTCACGTCTAGTTCTTCTCATTTAGTGTGCTGCTGAAAAAGTTAAAATATTTTGTGTTTGCTTTTTGTTCTTGGAGGTTTCTTATAATAGATTGATGGACTGGTTAATTGATTATTTGAATTGATCGATTGGTTGATTGTTTATATGATCGATCGATCGATTGGTTTTTTGTTTGTTTGATTGGTTGCTTGAATACTTGATGGTTCAACTGATTGGTTGATTGATCAATAAATTGATTGATTGATTGTCTGATTGATTGATTGATGGATTAATTGTTATCCAGGAACAGACCTTATATGATGGTGCTCTTGACCCCTAAAATGGATTCTGGTCTTGGTATATGTAGTCAAGAATCCATTCAAGATGGCAAAATATTTCTCTCCCAAAGCGGGGCGTTTCAATGCCCAGCTAGAATTTTATTACAATGTAGCGGGAAATTCGAAAACGAATGTTTTCCAAACGAAGTGGTCAGTTCAAATATCAAGGAAGGCTTAGGTAGAATGATTGACGCTCATACGTAAAAGGTCTTATCGGGTTTGATCAACAAGTTTAAGGTTGATGTGGTACAGCGAATTGCTAGTTAACGCATTAAACCTAACATCATAAAAATGCATACACGTTTGTTGATAATACACCATATTTGATTAATTGATTGATTATTCGATTAACGATAAAAACTAAAGTGACACAATTATTCTTAAACAATTGCAAAAAAAAGCAATAATGAATTTTCTATTTGAATTAAAAATGCACAGATGTGTAATGCGGCAAAGTAACTGCATTTTTATGAAGATCATTTCTGAGACTATATTTCACTCTTTCACCCAAAGCAGTTGTCATATTTTCTTCAACAAGTAAGTCACCGTCCCCCTAAAAGTGCGTCTGGTTTTGATGGTTATGTCACCTTCTCTTCAGCCCTTTTGTCTGCTCGTCTTGCAATTACCACGGCAATAAGGTAGAGAAGGAACAACGAAACTACTGTGGCAAGGACAGATATATTGCCACTTGAGGCTAGGTTAGCGAACCCTGCAAACACTTTGTCGAAGTCGATCGGGTTTGGAGCCACAAGCAAATCCCCTCCAAAGCTCGTCAAGTGAGAACAGAAACACTGGACCATAGTTGCTGTTGTGTTCTCTCCAACCTGTAAATGAAAATAGAGAAGCCTCTGACTTAGACTTAAATAGACGAAATAAAACTACCAGCATGCTTTGCGATTAAATTTTTGTTTAAATTATTAATTTTCACACCAAACTAACAAAAATTGACGTCTGAAGAAAAACTTCTTATGAATAGCTTTTATTCAAGAATAAAGGAGCATGGGAGCAAATTACAAGGCTGCCCGTGAGTTGATTTCGGTTCTTAAAATTGTATTTCAACAAAAAAAAGTTAGAATCTGACAATAGCGTGACAAAGATGGTGAATGACGTCACACTAATCAAGATCAAAAACACTAGTATAACAGCGATCACAATATCTGAGCTGTGCCATTGATCCATAGCAGCGGTGCCGCCATTGCTGTCGTAACAATGTCACCTGGTTTTCTTTAGTCTTAAAGACTATTTTCATCATAATTAGTAAAAGTAATTAGACACAGAAACCCTGACTGTTAACTATTCTGCGAATGCTATAATTTACAACTATTCGTACGCCAGGACTGTTGTTCTTTACAAAATACAAATATCCATACACAGTAACCTAACGAAGTACATTACCTTCAATCAGCGGCATTCCAGGCCTGTTGTTCTTCACCAAGTACAAATAGTTAGATACAGTAACCGCGATTTTGTAACTAGTGTGTGTAACTAGTGTGTAGGTACATTACTTTAATTTAAGATAAACAGTACTCCAGGCCTGTTGTTCTTCACCAAAACAAATAGATTAACTAAGTAACCATGACTGCAGTGTAACAATTGTGACAGTACATAACCTTACAACCAGCCGTACTCCAGGACTGTTGTTCTTCACCAAGTACAAACAGTTAGACTCAGTAATCCTGACTGTGTAATTATTGTGTTAGTACATTACCTTACAACCAGCCGTACTCCAGAACTGTTGTTCTTCACCAAAGACAAACAGTAAGCCTCAGTAATAATGATTGTGTAATTATTGTTAGTACTTTACCTTACAACCAGCCGTACTCCAAAACTGTTGTTCTTCACGAAAGAGAAACAGTTAGACTCGGTAATCTTGACTATGTAATTATTGTGTTAGTACTTTACCTTACAACCAGCGGTACTCCAGAACTGTTGTTCTTCACCAAAGATAAACAGTAAGCCTCAGTAATAATGATTGTGTAACTATTGTGTCAGTACTTTACCTTACAACCAGCCGTACTCCAAGACTGTTGTTCTTCACCAAAGAGAAACAGTTAAACTCAATAATCCTGACTATGTAATTATTGTGTTAGTACTTTTCCTTACAACTAGCCGTACTCCAGAACTGTTGTTCCTACATACCAAGTACAAATAATCAGACACAGTAACTCTGACTGTGTAACTGTTCGGTAAGTGCCTTACCTTACAACCAGCCGTACTCCATGACTGCTGCTCTTTACTCCAGTACAAGCAGTTAGACACAGAAACATCGAATGTGTAAGTTACGGACATTAGTTCTGAGAAGGTGGGAGGGGTGGCAGGGGGTTTAGTTGTCGGTGTGGGTGGATCCGTCGGAGCCGCTTTCTCTTCTATCACCGCACAGCGTCTCTGAGGCTTGGTTGAATTTGTGGTCGAGTTTCCACTCGATACGGCCCTCTTGTGTCTCTTCTTAAACACAGGTTTGCTGCCAATTGCGTCTTGCTCAGGTATGCTTCGCTTTTTCTTACCCCTAATCACAATGAATACTAACAGTAAGGAACTAAAAGTCGCGGTTGAATGTCTTTACTTAGTAATAAAATAAAGTAACAACTACAACAACAATAACAAAATAACAATCATGATAACGATAACAGTAATAATAATAATAATGAAATAATGTTAATAATAATAATAATGATGATGATGATAATGATGATGATAGTAATAATAATAATAGACAGTAATGTTATTTCTACGGGCGGACTTTATTATAACGTAATTGTTTATGTTTTGGCTAATTAACCTTAATCCAACTTCAAGATTCAAAAAAAATTATTTTTATAAGTCAAAAGAACATGGCACAGTTACTTACCAAGGGTTTGAGCCCGACATACTGAATTCTTTTGGTGTAATAAGTCTTCGAAAACAAAAAAACTACAGAGAATGCATACACACAGAGACTCTAGAAACTCTTAAGCTTTAAAACACTTACATGTAGTTCTGCAAAAATATTTGACATAATAAGCTAAATTCTTCGGTGGGTAATGATTGTGTCATGCCCCATTGATTAATGAAGTCGTTTTGTTATAAGCTTAAAGTTGAATTACAGAATTATTATAAAGGTCCGATTAAACGGATCAAGCAAGTTGGCCGAACATCACCCAACACTGCTGTACGCAACACGTTGGATCCATTTAACTTCCTGTTGGATGATGTTGGACGAGTTTGGTCCGATTAAATGGATCCAACATGTTGGTTCAACATCATCCAACATTGTTGTACGTAACATTTTGGATCCATTTAAACTCCCTGTTCAATGATGTTGGATGGTTTTGGATGATGTTGGGCGAATTTGGTCCGATTAAACGGATCCAACATGTTGGCTCAACATCATTCAACAATGTTGTACCCAACGTGTTGGATCCATTTAAACTCCCTGTTCGATGATGTTAGACGAGTTTGGCCCGATTAAACGGATCCAACATGTTGGCTCAACCTCATCCAACAGTGTTGGATGAGGCCTGTTTAATCGGTTCGGTCTTCTCTTCCAACGTTGTTCAACACTGTTGGTCCAACAATGTTGGACGATGTTGGATCCGTTTAAACGGGACATACTTAACGAATCAATATGTAGATAATGACGTCATACAAAAAACTGCCTTGAGGTTTGTTTCTTACCTAGAAACGCCAATTTACAATATCAAATGTGTTAGAACTACATTCAGAATGAAAACTAACTTACTAATAATAAGTAAAATGTGCTAAAAATGGAAACCGATATCTAAGTTGATTTTTCGAAAAGGACTCGATAATTTAGTATAGAAAAAACCACTGTTCGAGAATATTTGATGAAAGTGGCGTCATACCACCAGTGCGAATTGATAGGACACCATTTCAAATTTCATGGGCTTTTCATGCTGTTCATCAAACCCATGAATTTGAAAATGCAAGTTTTGTGGGTTATGAAAACCGATTCATGGTATTTTCATGGCTTTTTCATGGTCAAAGGTCTTATAGTGGAAGCCCGAGATGGTATTTGTCACTTTCATCAAATACAAGTGGTAATTTTTATTAATTCTTCGAGAACTTAAGTAGTGTTTCATGTCAATACCACACCTATAAATTTACCAGTTCTTCTCAAATTCCCGATCATTTCTGAAGACTTTCCGAAAAGTTCGAAGATTTCTAACAGTTTTCGAAAATCTCCAAAAATCTTTCCGAACATTTTTGAATACTTTCCGAAATTTTTTGTGAAGATGTCCGAAGATTCTTGAAGATTTTTCAAAGGGTTCTGAAGATTTTTGGAAGAGTTTTGAAGATTATCGAATTCTTCCAATGATTTTCGGAAGATTTTTGAGAATTTTTCCAAAGATTTGCGAACATTTCTCGAACATTTCCGAAGACTTCCGAACGTTGCCGAAGACTTTCTAAAATTACCCATATTCTTCCAAAACTTTTTCGATCATTTCCAAAGTTTTCACGAAAAAGAATTTCCGGGTGACAGTGCCATTTTAGGTTTTAATTGCACATGTTCTATAAAAAATCAGTTGCACAGTATTAAGGAAAAATTCACAGTAAAGTAACCAATCAGAAGCCAGTATTTTTGTAGGTGTGATAATAAACGTGAAGTAAGGGCTAAAACGCTACTCCTTCTTTCTGTCCCAATTTTTACACCACTGAGTCAAATGGGAAACAGTTAACTGCACCAGAAAGCTACTTAAGAAATCGTTCATATATGTTTTAAATTGGGGCATTTTTTAGCGCTTCTACTCGAAAAAGACTGCAAAGTTGGGAAATCTTGTGCTACCGACGACCAGCCCATTAGCCCGAGTTTTCATCCAGTGTTTATATATTCAAGTGCAACGTGGCAGAATAAATATGTTGTTATCTGCCAAGAAAGCGGAAATAGGTTCTTAATTCAGTCACGGAACAAGAAAATAGAAATCTTTTCACGACAGCGCGTCGAAATTGAGCGAGGATCTAAAACATCAAGGTTTTGGAGCCTTCAAAAATAAAATAAGAAATGATGCATTGCAATCATGTATCTTGTGTGGATCTTGATTTCATTGATCAACATCCAATAGAATATGATACTTTATAATAGCAACCTTTCAATATAGCTCGCTATCTTTTATGTATCGTTTTGTCTTTTTCCTTTAATGTTTTAGTGTTTTTGTTTTCATTTTCTTTCCATTGGTGTTCTCCATCTCGACCCATTGCTGCTGCGATTAAACATGTCATCCATCTAGCTTTGTTTATCTATTAGGCTATTCTAGGTGGGAATTACCTTTGTCAGTCGAGTAATTTTTGTAAACATTACATTGCAGTTAAGGTAATAAAGAAACTGTTGTTGTTGTTGTTGTTGTTAATGTTAGTCAATGTTTTTATGTTTTAAATGTACCTGCTATTGGTGTAAACACGGCATACCAGACTATGGCTTGGTATAAAGAAAACAAAACTTCCCACTTGGTTCTCATTCTTTTTATTTTAAGTTCATTATAGGAACTAACACAGGTGCAAAAAACTAACCACTTGTGTTTTAGTTTGAGAG
This sequence comes from Parazoanthus atlanticus, assembly GCA_025448195.2. Classification (NCBI taxonomy): domain Eukaryota; kingdom Metazoa; phylum Cnidaria; class Anthozoa; order Zoantharia; family Parazoanthidae; genus Parazoanthus; species Parazoanthus atlanticus. Next base: position 10,834 of record JAOEHT020282507.1, read on the forward strand.
TCAACTAATACACTTAATGAAAGCGTTTAGATGTATTCTCGCCAATATAAAATTGGACTTTCAATGCTTTAAACTAAAAATAACGGTGTTTGGTTTGTCGAAGTTTGGATAGCTTACGCATTACACGTGCCAGCTATAGCTATCGACTTTAAGTTCTGGGTTTTCTGTGGTTCAGACCGAGAGATCGTAAGTTTCTTGTACATATCTTTATTTAGCTGGTGAATAAAATCTTTATCCTAATGGAGTAAAGATGTATGTTGCATGGTGGCCATTGTACAAGTTCCACACAAGGGAATTTGATAGTTTCGATCTTGTCTGTCGTGAATCGTTGTGTTTCAATCTGTTGTTCTAGTTTCAAAAATCTCTCTTCGATCAGCTTCACTCCCACGAATTCTCGTAATTAGGGGCTGCAGTTGCGTAGAATCCAAATGCGTGACATGGCCACGTGCTGTTTTACAGGTCACAGCAGTACAGTGTGCGTCATCAAGCATCGTATATGGACCGCTGTCTACAGACACATGCGACACTGAACTCCGCGGAAACTTATCGACTGACGATACTTATTTATAAAATAGTCACATATTCCCTAAAGCTACTAATTCTTTTCCTTCTCTATTGATGTTGTCTGCCTCAGACATTCAGTATTATTCCCTGGTAAAGTGCGAGAAGAAAATGATTCAAGCTAAGCCCAAGGTAAGAATGCACACTTAGAGAGGACTCTTCAGCCTCAAGCCCATGTTTTCTCTCTGATCACCTTGTTCTTCTTGGTTACAGAGCAGTGTGTAACTGAGTCCAATTGTTCCGTGTATAATGGCATGTAATTTAATCATAATATATAATGTAATCATTTGTACAGACACAGTATACGCAACATCGTTATATATACGTATATATTTGATTCTATAATCTACGCTCTGACACTATATCAAGCTATATTGGAAAATCTGTTCCCACTGAAACTTAGCCAGTGAAGTGTAGAGTTGAAGTTTTAACCGTGGAGTTAGGACCATATGTATATAGTTCCCTAATGTAAAACCATCTTTCTAATTGTTAAACAAGTAATTAACGAATGGATAACTCACAGAGTTCAGTGGCCAGCCCAACGTCTCGTGTTATTCAAATATTGGTGAAGCAATCGGTAGCCTCGGCCTAGCGCAGAAGCTTCAGTGATAAATTTGAGGGTACGTTTGTCGATTCCCGTCGGTTCACGTTCACATTCTTCGCTGCATTCAGCTCTATTAATGTGGTAAAATGTTCTAAAATTGTGTTTCCATCAACTGATGCAGCCACACTGTATCAATTATCATTTTCTCAACTCATTAATAAGTGCACACGATTGCATGTACAACTGCAGTTGCTCCACTAAACTCTAACTGGAATTGACTTCACTTTGATCCCTGATGCAAAAGTTACAAGTTTCTCTGGTTGTTTTGCACTGTGCAGTTTAACTTTTATCAAAATGTCATTCTTCCTTGTTGTTCTGAAAGCAATCTTCCCAAAGCATTCGAACGAGTACAATCTTCGGCCTAAACGATACTATGGCTGATTTGATTTGGCACAGTCCTATATGGACAGCTTTTAGGTTTCAAAATGTTCTTTAAAGTGCATCAAAGTTTGAATGCAGACTCCTGCCGAGTTCATTCGCGTGGGTTTGCACATATTCTCCCTAATTACAAGTTCGTATTTTCTCCAAACCGTGTCGGCTGATAAATTCCTAGATTCACTATATGAATCTGGACATGAATGAATCTGCAACAGTGTGGTGCGTTTGCACACGAAGAATCTGGTAGACAGTTGTTTTGTGGTCCCAAAATACTAAGACTACGTTCTAATTGTTTAGAAGCTATTGTAGTTCATGACTAAAGGCTGACGTTCACATCATTAATCGAAAAGTATCCGGTGGTAGGGGGCGAAGTGGACACGACAACCGCTTTATGAAATCCTTTCAACACAAACGGCACCGAATAGTTCTAAACAAACGTAAAAACGGAAGTAACTTTGCCTCTGTCGTTGCAGTGGAACTAGACTGATTTTACCTCTGTTTTTTTGCCATTTGAAAGGTAGGAATGATATTTGAAGAAATTTTCAATACAGTTTCTTGAGTATTACAATCATCAGTTTTCTGTAACCATCCGTTCGCATGTGTAGTGCAACAATGATTGAAATATGTTCTAGTTTTACAAGCGATTATTTAATGTCTTCTTGGCTAGCAAATCGGTTACCTGTACTAAGAAAGCAGTCAGTTTATCAAGTTTTGCTAACATTCTAGATATTTAACATTTAGTTGGCTGATGATCACTGAGCTACTAAATTGTAAAGTGCCATATTCCCATTACAGCAGTGCTAGTGGGTAACTGGTATTTACTGATGAGAATGTTACTAGCTGTAAATATAGATTTACATATATGTTTCGAATATGAACTGAAATGCCGCTCTAGTCTTGTATATATTTGTCAAATAAGAATAACTATTTCTCTTCTGGTTTGGACGAGTGTCACCCTATTTGGTGTTGTCAGTGTGGTTATGTGCAACTGCGAGCAAACTTGGGAGCCACATAGGGCTGCAGCCTTGAAAAAGAGAATTTTTGGTTATCAGTAAAACGTCACCACATAACAAACCTCAAGACTGTCTATAAATGGTTGAGTTGGCTATTATTATACTAAAATAACCTGAAAGCAATGAATTACAATTTTTGTTTGTAAGATCCATATAAATCTGGCTGAGGTCACATTCTTGGCAAATTGAACCTAAATTGTTGCTATATATAATAAACACACTGAACTCAAAAATCATTCTGGAATATTTGATTTTTATGTAAGCAGCTCGGTTGTGAAAGATCAGTATTCATTTATTGGGTAAGATGTAAACAAGAGCAGGATTTCAGCTCGTAAACAAACCACTATTTTAACTCCACAGCAGTCATGAATTTCATCCCTCTGTATTTTTTGATAGATCGATTTTTACACCCTGAACCTAGATGCAATCTGAGCTTGCTCTTAATTTGTTTTTAATGTTTTGAGAAAGTTGAGCTTATTATGTTTTGTAAAGGTCGATCCTTAATATATAACAACGCATACACAAACTTGATTCAGCTTGGCTGGCATGACTGTCGCAATAACCGGAATGATACCAGCAACTCAGTTGGTACCTTGCTTGAAATGCTGAATAAAAATGTGTACGGATTGTGAAGACTTTTCTTCAACTGAAGAGAGATTTGCACTTTTTGATAAAATTTAAGAGCAGCGGAACGGATACAAATAAACTTTTTATGAAAACAGCAGCAAATGGGCACAACTCAGTCGAGATTTTAGTATCCGGCAAAACTTTTGGATAGCTAAACAACCACTCTAAGTCAATTTAAACTAGACTGATACAAGACGTAGGATATATATATATATATTTCTTGTAATCTGTTGTGCGTTTCGTTGTTTATATAATAGAGCTTAACTAAGGAGTCAAGTCAATAAACTTTTAGTGAGGTTTCTTTTAAAACTTTTCCATGGCTTTTACAATACACTGAAATGAATAAATTAATGAATAAACTAGTGAACTTGGGTTCCACAGTAATTACATACGTATTCCTACTAATTACAAAATATGATATATGAAAATGCACTATCCCAAAAAAGAAAATTTTAAACCAATAGGTTAAAATGAAAAGAAAAAATGACACAATTGGCCAATATGGCAACTTAATAATGTGCTCACATTTAACTGTACAATATTAATTAATATAACGAATTACGTAAGAGATATGAGATATATGTTATAAAACTAAATTTGTAACAGCTAGTACTTTAGTATAATAATCAAAGATTGCTGAGGTGGTCAATCAACTAGATCCTTTACCTAGATATTGCCCTGTTCAATTTCACTACTTCTTTTGCTGTAAGCAACAACCAAGAGCAAGGGGCACAAGATGCAGTTCAAGTTAAAGTATATACTCTAGTCTACTTTAACGTAAGAAGAAGCCCACAGTCTAAAGGTACCGTTGAACAACTGGCAGAATTGTACTTCAAGCAAGTAAACTTGACAGTTCTAAATCTTTTGAGATCGTCCATACAGGCAAACTGTGCGTTGAATGCACTCATACCATCTTATGCACTGGACATATTTTCTTCATTTTAGACCGAGAAAATCGTCTGCGATTATAGGGTTTAAAAATATTTTCAATTAGATGCTCTCAAATAATTAGGGGCCGCACTTGCACACCTTTTAATCAAAATGCGTGACTTGACCATGCACGAGCTGCTTTCGGGTCACAGCAGAGTGCATGCATCAACCTTGGTGTGGATGGCAAGAAAGGCCCACTAAAGACTACTGCAAGACCGAACTCCACGGAATCTCATCATTGACTTGTTGAATGGCGATACGTATAATAGTCACATATTCCCTAAAGCTACCAGTTCTTTTTCCTCTCTACCGAAGGTTCCCACGTCAGGCATTCAATATAATATATTAATAAATTCAAAATAATATATTCAATATAATATATTCAAAATATTACCCTGGCACCCTTAGTTAAAGAAGTGCAAGACGAAACTGACTCGAGCCAACACCCTTAGTCAAGTCCAAGGTAAGCACATAGGTCTTTGACGGCACTTGGAGACTGATTTTCAAATCCGTTTTTCCTCTCTGACCACCTTCGACTACCTTCTTCCTCTTCAGGGGCTTACAAAGCAGTGTGTAACGAATTGAGTCCAACTGTTCCGTGTATAGATTGGCATGTAATTGAACACAAGGTATAAGACCACGGTCTACTCTGACACTATACATGTATATAGGAAAACATGCTCGCTCTAAACTGCAAGTTTAAACCGTGGAGTTATGACTGATATATAAACATGATTTTCCTACTGTAAGACCCTTTTTTCTCATTCTCAAACCTCTACCTTTGCATGAACCACTAGGAGCAAGTGGACAACGTTTCGATGTTCCATTGGCGAGGCAATCTGCGGCCACGCTTCCTTGCCCCGGTGCTAACACAGACGGACGCTCAACAAATTTCATGTTCTTTCAAATCCTTTTAGGTTCACGAGGTCAACAGACTACATAAGGCCCTCCCCTGCTTCCAGTTGAATGTTATTGAAAATGCTATGAAATTGTTTTCCATGAACTGCTAGAACTGATTCAGTTACACAAGCATTGATCGTTGGCCTTTGCCCTATCATATAGTGAACTGCACAAGATTGCTGGTAGAGCTATAACTCCAGTCTTGCCCAAAACTTTCTAGTTTACTATAGAGTCGACAAAACTCTCCTCTCCTATTCGTTTGCAACCAAAATTGTCTCATATGTCTGGAATACACAGTTGCTTTTTTACCGAATATCTCCGGTGGTTTACATTCACTTTGATCCCTGAACTTCGATAACGCCGAAGTTCATCAGTAACTGATGTTTCGCCGGTTTACTGTTCTAAAATTCCAAGCGTAACCTTCCCCAAGCTGTACCTACTATAAATCAGTTGAATCAAACTCTTGACCGATACCAAACGATATTTGTTTCGATACAGATTTTCGATTGTTTGTTAATGCTGGCCTAACAAATTTATTTGCAGCATTTGACTAAATTTATCATACTTTACAGAGCGCGAAATAGCAGGGTGCCAAATGCCAAATGGCAGGCCAAAATGGGGAACTGGCACGCCAAAAAGTATTTGGATGGCCAAATGAAAGAGAAAATTGCAAGCCAAAATATTCTTGGATTGCCAAAACAAATTCTGAAGGCACTCCAATTTTTCTTTCCTATTTCATACCCTACTTTACATTCTCCATAAAATCAACCTCGTGCCGATCAGTTCCTTTACACTTGTGAATGGCATACCGGCATTCAGTGGCGATGACGGAAAAACGTTTCTGTAGCAGTGTATAGCATATCATTCCTATATAACGAATCTGGTACGCTAGTTGCCGAGAAGAGAATTCGTTTTGATTTGTAGAGGCTATTCTAGTTCATGACTGACTTTTATATTATTCGAAAAGTGTATCCGGTGGTAAAGGAAGCGCATGGATTGAGACTCCGCTAGCAGGACATCCTTGAAACACAAACGGCACCGATGAGTTCCAAACCAAAAACCAGGAAATAAACGACACTAATCACGTAACTTGGCCTTTGTTTTTACGGTGGAATTAGTCTGCTCGTGCTTCTGTTTTTCGGCTACCTGAAAGGTGGGAATGCTATTTGGAGAAATCTTTATAATTTATAGTATTACAATCATCGTTTGTCTGCTACTGATCAGCCCTCGTGCACATGTAATTCAACATGGTCCGCCTGTATTCATGGTTTAAGATATATTTACAGGCTATGATATACAAGCGATTCTTTAGTGTCTTTTGTCAAAGGTTTAGTGCTATTTGTACTAAGAAAGTTTCATCAAGTTTTGCTAACACTCTATTTAATTTTTGGTTCGCTCATGATCAGTTATCAAATCGTTGAGTATCATATTCCCATTACGGCAGTGGGCAACTGGTATTTGCTGACGAAAATGTTATTAACTGTAAAACAGCTTTTCATATATATTTTTGTTTGTTGACTGATATACCCCTCTTGCAAATATTTGTTAAATACGAATGGAATCATGATTACACTTTTGGTTTGAACGAGTGTCGCCATATTCAGTTGTTGATGAAGCAAGCCTGGAGGCTAGATAAGTTGTAGGCTGTAGCCTTGCAACAGAGATTTTTTAGGTTACTTGATGACTGAGAAAACGTCACAGACTGCATGCAGTATATAATACAAACAGGTACAAAATCCTCAGGACTGTCTATAAATGATTAAGTTGGGTATTAATACTGAAATAACCACAGGAATACGATTTACAGACCATTACACATTTTCGTTACTAAAATACAGAAAGTGTAGTTCAGGCTGAGCTGTTAAATTCAACCTGAAATCGTTCTTATGTTGTTATAATATTCAGTAACATCGTTGTTATTGCCATATATCCGTCATAAATCTACTGAACTCAAAAATAATTTTGGAGTATTTGATTTTACATGTGAACATACTTGGAATAACTTTTCAAAGCAATAATAGATTCAGTGAACGCGTTAGGGTAAAACTGATAGAAGCTACCAAACGTCTGTATGTACTTAGATCCCTTCGTAAGGAAGGCTACCATCAACCTGAAATTGATCATATGTTTTTAACTATAGTTTTACCAAAAATTACTTATCGTCCTCCTGTTTATGCCACTTCACCCCCAGAACTCACTACAGTCCAGAACACTCTCACACTCTGTCACAAACGCAAGTACATATCTCAACCTATCGATCTATCGATATCTATCAACCAGATCGCTGTCTTTTTAATTGGATTTCCCGGAATCCTCTTTTTCCACTTTTACCAAGGATTAAACCTAGTTCTTACACCTTAGAAGTCCCAGAAGCCTCAGTCTTTCCACTATTAATACTGAACGTTTTAAGGCTAGCTTTTTCAATAGACTCCATTTCCAATGTAAACTAGTATTGTAAATATTTTATTACTATTTTATACTTATACATATCTTAAAACAGGCATGTAATCTTGCATAGTTTAAATAGAGACATTATTATTATTACTATTATTATTATTATTATTCTTATTATTATTATTATTATTATTATTATTATTATT
>JAOEHT020282508.1:0-10388 GCA_025448195.2 Parazoanthus atlanticus
CAGTAGTAATTTTGTTGCCAAATTGAGCTGTTTTTGAACAACATATACATGCATCTGGTGTTAACCGAACTTCAGTTTTTATAAGAACGTAATCGTGAACTTTACAATTTTATCTGTGGACTTTCATTCGATAAAATACTGAGAAAAAGAAACTAAAGCCTGAGCTTGTTCTTAATTTTCAGGCAAATCTCAGCTTGGATGTTCTTACAAAGTTTGTTCTTATAAGAAAAAAGGTGTATTCTATATTCGTATGTAATATAAATTACTACGAAGTATTGTTTTTTTTTGTTTTTTTTTACCGCCGATTTGATGGTATTAGTTTATGGTAGATATGTTTTTCAAATCCCTAACTACTTTTGTTAAGCTGGAGCAGGTAGGTTGTATTTGGGAAATAAAAAATAACGCCTTTTAACTATATATCCTACGTTTGAGAAGTTAAAGCTTTTGAGACGTTAAAGCTGTCAGCACCTTCTGTACCGGGATAATTTTAATTTGTTCATTCTTCTCATAAATGTCTTTTTGAAGCCTAAGGTTTTGGAAATTTAAATCCCGCCCTGTAGAATAACGGTTGCGATTGATCATGTTGGTGCACTGCATTCACATATTGCTCATACAGTTAGCCTGGAAAAGAAAGAAATTTGAAAAAATCCCAAAACTGTCATTTGCGGCGCCATATATCAAATATTCATATGACATATTAATGCGTGGGACATGCAGGCAACAGACAGGTGAACAAATAAACATATAGATTGTCTCAGAGTAGGTTGTTATGAGTAAAACTGTTTGAGTGATTAGTGTCCATAATGAATAAATATTTAAAATATTGAAGCTGATCCTGTTACAAGTTAGATACTATTATTTAAGATGTTACAAATGCCTTAAAAACTTTTTCTCTAAATTTTCGAACGCTTTCTGCGACCTTTGTCAGCCGAGAATTCTGAAGACTGTCAATACATTTGCATAACACAAGATAACATTAACTTAGAACAATAGCGTACTTGAGGGTTCACTTTGTAGACGATGCCAGTAATTTGTCCTTTTGATGAACGGTCTTTGGGTTTTGGTGGGTCTAGAAACTGTTCTAACGTTCTCTTTGCTCAAACGCACCGAACATGAAGTTTGATGGCATCCGATCAAGTTTGCATCATGGTAAAGTGTTAGTGTAGTCGTTAAGAGCCCTAATCGACTACACAGTAATGGCCTAGCTAGTCAGATAATACCTTCAATGAAACTGGGTATGATTGATCTATAAATGTATTTGCACAAAAAGATAAAAAGCCGCAAATGATGTTTCTAATTTATTCTAAAGATAAAAAAGCAGCTTTAGGAAACGCTTTCTCTGTCGGATGGTTTGACAAAACGTTTTCCCCTTAACGTAGAGTTTTGAGGTTAACTTGTCTTTGCCAACCGATTTTGCTAATATGCACCGGCTAACATAAGTGGCATTTACGTGTTAGAAATTAATTCTCTGAGACCCAGTATAATGTCTATTATTTACCTGACGGGAACTAGTTCTGACGGTCGCGTCTGCAACATATTATCTTGGCGTCATTTACATGCCCGGAGTTAACCATCACTTAACTTAATAAAACTAATAAAGTGCCGAAAGAAGAAAATTCAGCTTTAACCAGCATGCAAGCAAATAACCATTTACGGGCTTGGAGCGCATGCTCGGGATTCTCGTGGTGTCATTTACGTGCCGGGAGCTAATTCTCAATTAGCATTTACGTGCTCGTAGTTAATAAAAGAATGTCTTGAGGTTTGGAAGACGAGTTTTTAGTTGTTGGTAGTGACTGACCATTTACGGACTCGAAGCGTATTCTCGTGGTGGCATTTACGTGCCGGGAGCTAATTCTGAACTAACAGTAACAGTAACAGTAATAGTTTATTTACAGTATTTCACTTTATTTTACAGTATTAATTTCACCCGCAGATAGGTGAGCCTAATCGAGGTGGGGAAAAGAAAAAAAATACAACTTTTAAGTCATATATGAAGAGAAAAATGAATACAAAAGGTTACAAAAATTATATCAGAGTGTTTGTTTAGAGTTCATAGAGAAAAATTTGAATAGTATAAATATAAAGCATTTCAGCACTTGCTGAAATACACAGACGGGTTTACACGTATAAGCTAAAAGATTTGAGAAAGGTATCTAATATAGAAAAAAAAAGGGAAAAGTATTAGTAAAAGAAAAGAAAGTTGACAGAGTTGCTAAGTCTATTTTATTGCGCGGATAATTTGGGTGATTTCAAGATAGTCGTCAGCTTTTGATAGTAACTCCACAAGTCTATGTTTTAGTTTCTTTTGAAAGGTAAATTTAGATAAATTTCGGAAGTCAGAAGGCAGAGCATCCCATCCTTCTTGTAAGAAAAGTTTTGAGAAGGGTAATGAGAAGTTACTAGCTCATCATTTGGCACTTTTGGAGTGAAAGATTTAAAGGGGCTGTTTCACAGTACGATTGCGCAATCTTTTCATTGCTAGGAATAGACGTTGAAATAACCTGCTTTAAATGATTCAAGCACAACTCTACCTTAAACGTTGCTGAGATGGTACGGATGGTCTACTTTCGAGGACGATTTAAATGAGTGCTGAAGCGAATTTTGTGTAGGCCGGGAGTATGAATTATCAAGTACCGTAATATACCGCCAAAATGCAAGGATCCTTGGTAATTCTGCTTGTTATAAGGGTTTCTTGACAGATTTAATCGCCTTGCTTAACCCTCTCTCTCTGGAGGGAGGCGGGGGGTTGCTGCAATCCCCCCTTTCGGATTTTTCCTCCTGCCGTTTTTGCATTTTGTCTAAGATTGTCAATCGGTTAATGTACCCACCTTTTGTCCACATACCCATGTATCTATGAAAAAAAATTTCAAAAAATTTTGCCGTGGAAAAAATTGGGGGGGGAGGGAACAAACCCCCCCCCCTCCTGAGAGGAAAGGGGTGGCAGCAAAAATAAATATTTTTGCCTAATTTCGATTTTCTTATTTTGTGCTTTTGTCACAATATTCACTATGTTCCTAAAATACTTTAGACATAAAGCGGATTTTGTCGGTTGCTTTACTTTTAAACTTTAAGGTTACTGTACACCTTGAGCGGTGTTTTTAGTTGTCAGTCCGTAGCTCCGTTAATATGCGTCGGATACCCATAAACCTATATATCACTGGAAAGCTTATAAAATTCTCTAAATGACTGAGTAACTTATTTTCGCAAAATCGTTTTTGTGAGTGAAATTCATTGCGCTGTTTCCGACCAAACATTTTCCCTTCTCGAAGTTCTGTCGTCCTCTTTAGAAAACAGAAAAGCTCAATTCTGGGGTTTAAAGAGAACGTGAACGTTAGAGTATGAATCATTTCAATCTTCGTGGTGCAGCCTCAAGAAAGAAGCTTCTAATTTTTCCCATTCACACACCTTCACGTAAAACAAAAAAGAAACGAAAGAGTTATACAAACTAGAAAAATGAAAACGGAAGGTTAAAAATTCAGCAGCCGTCTTCGTTGACGTTCCCGTCCTCCTTGCTAAAGCTCTCCATTATGTGATGTAGGACTCGGTCAAATTTTTTCACCGCCTTAATTTGATTGATGTTTTAAAAAACGGTAGCATTCTTCAAAGAACCAATCATCTTCTCCCTCCAATATAAATTTGCCACTCTACAAAAGTATTAGTAATACTAACCTTCTTACAGTTCTATAATTTATATTCCATACTGCATCTGTTCTGACGTCTTTAGTATTCTCCATGTCTTCGTCATTAACATCAAGTCAATGTTTTACCTTTACCAACCCCTGGTGGCTTACAAAATTGATAAAGTTCTTGCATCATCCCTTGATTCTCTTTTTGCTAATTCGTAGAATAAGACTTATGATGTACTTGGCACTGGCAAGGTTGGCAAAACAAGTAAAGTTTGGTTCATAAGTTGTAGCGGGATCTCAACGCTTGGCATTGTTGCAGCAGAGAGTGTATTCTCTTCGTTTCTACGTCCCGACGATTCGTGGACTTTATAACTGCATGCAAGGAGTGTGCGAAATCGTTGTCGCAAACTCTTCATTTGAACAAGGATAACTACAGGGTTGATAACAACATTGGAGTAGACTAGACTCGCCCAAACACCGCGAAGGACTAAGTCGGTTTGATAGCTTGGCCGTGGCAACAAACCAATTAGATTGATGAGCCCATATGAGATATAAACGAAATACGGGGTTACAAATGCTGCAGCAACAGTAAGAAAAATTCTTGTGGTTGTATGTTTTTCTTCTTTACTGACGATAGCCCCGATAGGTCCGACTGGAACAGAACGATCTTTAAAGATCAAAGTGGCGATGTAAATTGAGAGGCTAACAACGGCCAAACACGGCGCAACATAAGCAAGAAGACAAAAAAGCAAGTACAGTACTTTTGGAACCATCTTCTCTTTGTCACTGTTGCTCATGTACTTACAAACCAACGTAAAGTGTGTTTTGTCGAGTTCCCAAGTTTGTATTTTATAACTTGGCAAACCGAGGCAAATGATTATAACTGAAGACCAAATCCAGCATAGACAGATGACTCTTCGGGCAGTTCTTTGACTAATCACAAACAGAGGCGACAAGATTGACCGACAACGTTCAATGGTGATCACAAGCAGAAGGTACCCGGTAGCTGTGGGAAAAAGCAGTTGGAAAAAGCGAACCACTCTACAACTGGTATCACTGATGACAGCTAAATTCAACCACATATCTAAAGCGAGTAAAGGAACTCCAACGAGTGACCCTGCTGCATCAGAGATTGCCAAGTTAAAGATAAAGTAATACATCAAATCCTTTCGCAGTATCTCTATGATAGTGTTAGGCTGTCTATCGTAGTTGCGTTTTCTTGTAATGTACATCATCGTTGCATTTCCTGAGAAACCTAGAACTGCTATTGTTGTTAACCAGAAGGATATAAAAGGCTTGTATTCGTCTTGTGTTGGATGTGGAACGTATATCGACGGAGTTTGGGAAAAGTTACTGTTTGTCAATGTGAGACTCCAAGTGTTGTTTGGATGTTCTTCCATGTTTCGTCCGCAATTTAAAAATTACCTTGAATACACGTATTTCCAATAAAGTTACCAAAGATAAATTGTTTACTTGTGAACAAAGAATAGTTAAATTTTTTGATTATTTTTTTTAAATTGTTTCAACAGCGAAAGCAAACAACAAGCAGCATGGCTGTCTTTTCTTGAAAAAGCATCCAACTTTTCTTGTTTCAAAGAACGAAAGAAAATGACAGCAGACCAGCTTGCTTCACTATATGCAGCAGCTTTGTAGAAGTGAACCTTGTTTTTCGTTTCCTGTTTCTTGTTTAATTGAAGCAAATGGGAGAACATCCTAGGAAACCCATGGGCAATCAGTCTCGGACGCCGAGCGATTCCAGGCCAAGAGATAAATTTAGAAAGAAAGAGTTTTCTATACTCTACTTACTTTTGACTCGCCCTTTATTTTCACCCCTGTGTTTCCGAGGATTGTGGCAGAAGAACTAGCTTTTTTCAAGGAAAATAAAAAATATCTTCCTTTGCAAATGCAAACTACGACTAGCGGGGTCATTGCGTCAAGGGATGCAAATAACAAAAATGCACCGGAAAATATTTGAAGCCATTGAAAATTGTTTTCAATGTGAATCGAGGCAGCTGTATTTTTCGTAAGGCTAGTAACACAAGTTTATTAAAACAGAAATAAAAACGTTAGAGAAAGCAATGGTTCAGTTTTACATTAAACTTCGGTTCATCTTGTCTGCTAATTTGAGGTGTTTAGGAAGTTGTTCAAGTAAGGCTATGGTGCGATGTTTGTGTACTTCATCACATGTTACCAATATCGAAATCAGCACATCAAAATTATTGTCTTAATACAAAAGCATTTTGCCTCGCCAGTTCTTGCATCGACTTAGATCTCCTTTCTTTTCCATACTTTCCAATTTGATCAGAAGGCTTGTAATTCAATCACCAAGTATTTCAGTGCCAGTTAAGTGCTTCTAAGAGATAAGAAAATATATCTTTGTTTTTGTCTTCAAAGATTTTCCGGTGTCTTTTTGTTATTTGCATCTCCTACTTTGCATTTTTGAAGGAAGGTGTTTCTTATTTCCCTTGACAAATTAGTTGTTTTCCTTTTTGCTTTAATTAAAGGTACATCATCAACACATTTTCTGTAAAGCCTAAAATTTCTATTGTTGTTGACCAGAAGGAAATAGAAGGCTTGTAGTCGTCTTGTGTTGGATGAGGAACGTATTCGACGGAGTGTGGGAAAGTTACTGTTTGTTAATGTGTTGTATGGATGTTCTTCGTTGTTTCGTCTGTGTTAACTTGGGTCAGTATTTCCAACAAATTTACCAAAGATAAATTGTTTACTTGTAAACCAAGAAATTAAACTTTCATGATAGTAAGTCCAGTTTGCTTCATTACATGAAAGAGCTTTGTAGAAGCGGAACCTTGTTTTTCGTTTTCTTTCAATCTACGACTGGCGAGATCATTGCGTCAAGAGCTAAAAATAACAAAAACAAAACGGAAAACGTTGAAGGTGAAATACAACTAAGTTTGCAACTAGAATGCGAATTCTTAAAAGCTATTCACAATGCTGTTAGAATTTAAACATACCAATGGACTATTATATTTCTAGGTTGATTAAAACAAAATAGGAACATATTTTCACATATTAAAATATGCATTTTGAAACGAGGTAGCTGTATTTTTCGGTATTACAAGTAGCATAAGTTCAGTTTGCTTCACTACATGCAAGAGTTTTGTAGAAGTGAGCACCCGTTTTAAATTGCAGTATTGAATGGAAGCAAATGGTAGAACAACTAATAAGTAAAATGTCAAGGGAATCAAGAAACGCCTTTGAAAATGCATACGACTTGCGAGATCATTGCCTCAACAGAAACAAATATAACAAAAAGATACCGGAAAAGTTTCAGGACTTTCTCTCAGTTAATCGAAGCAGCTGCTTTTTCGTATGACTAGTAACATACTTCTACTAAGTACAAATAATAACTTTCGAGATCTAGAATGCTATACTATTGGTCAGTTCTTATCTAAATTGGAAGTTTCGGTTATCTTTTCCATTAATTTGAGATTGTTTTTCTGGATTCCGTAGTGTAGGAAAAAACAACGAAGATCTGGGTCATATAAACATAAGGCCGCGCGCGGTGTCACTCGTACCCGGTCTCGACCGAGCGAATCCGGACAACTACAGACAGCTGGAAGGGAAAAAAAGCTGAATGTCAACACGAATAGGAGCCGCTGCCTTCGCTTCACTTCGGCAGCAACAATTTCAATCGAACATATACTATCACAGTTTTTTGTAACCGTCAAAACATAGTTTGTTTATGAACATTATATTACCCTACTTCAAGGAATAGTTTCATGGCTGAACCATTTTCAGAAGTTCGAGCTTTATGTTATTTGTCCAAGAAATTTAAAACAAAACATCCAAGTCCACCAAAAAGACCTTCGATCAATCACCTCTGTCAAGGTTCAATGTATTTTGACAATATTATTACTCTGTGTTCCTGCACGGAACATCACTGATAACATGATCTATAACAGGACAATTAAATATAATACAACCTTATTTCCATCTAAAACAGACCATTTGTAATATCTGACGTCTGTCGAAAAACTTAGATTGGTATATAAACAGTCCATGTTTATAGATTTTAAGTTTGTAACTACGTTTTCAAGTCAATAAACTTTGAGCGTGCAGAAAGCGTGAAAGGACCCTTTTAAAATCCACCGGTAACATACATTTTGCCATTCATTCATAAATACTATTTAACGAAATTATTGCAAATTCTGGTAAAAAAGTCTCACTTAATTTAAGTTCCAAAATTGCAATATGGAGACATACGTAACAACACAGTTTAAACAATGCAAACAAACACTCGCGTCGTGATACTTACTATTTCGGTAAAGATTTATCATAAGAAAAGAAAAGACAATCTGTTTTCAGTTCTCATCTTAGATGCACTTAACAAGACTGAAATACTTGATGATTGAACTACTAGCCTTCTGATTAAACTGGAGTCTACAGAGAGAAGGGAAGTCTATATCAATGCAAGAACTGGCGAGGCAAAATGTTTTTGTATTTAAAAGATAACTGTTTTGATGTGCTGACTGATTTGCATCTTATTCGATATTGGTAACATGTGATAAAGTACACAAACATTACACCTCTGTCCTTGGAATAGCCTTTAATACCTGAACAACTTTCTTATACACCTCAAATTAGCAGACAAGGTGAACCGAAGAATTCAACTTAATGTAAAACTGAACCATAGCTTTCTCTAAAGTTATTATTTGTGTTTTAATAAACTTGTGTTGCTTGCATTACGAAAAATACAGCTGCTTCGATTCACATTGAAAACAATTTTCAATGGCTTCAATTATTTTCCGCCGTCTTTTTGTTATTTGCATCCCTTGACGCGGCAATGATCTCGCAAGTCCTAGTTTGCATTTGTAAAGGAAGATGTTTCTTATTTCCCTTGACAAAAATAGTTGTTCTCGCACCATCCTCGGAAACACAGGGGCGGTCCGTCGGCGTGGTCAAAAACAAAGGGCGAGTCAAAAGTAAGTATAGTTCCCTTTCTCTTGACCTGGCTTCGCTCGACGTCTGAGACTGATTGCCAGTGGGTTTCCAAGGATGTTCTCTCAGTTGCTTTCATTAGCAAAGTTTAAAAGAGGAAACGATAAACAAGGTTCGCTTCTACAAAGCTGTTGCATGTAGTGAAGCAAGCTGGCCTTGCTGTCATGATTCTTTTCGTTCTTCAAAACAAGAAAACATTTATGCTTTTTCAAGAAAAGATATACTGAATCAGTAAAACTAAAGTTGTCAGTTCAGATGCAAAAAGTCGGATATAGTTGAGAAATAGATTTTAGGACTGTATAACTGATGTTGAAAGCCAAGCGTTTTCAGAACCTTGTCGGTGTCAAGTACAATCAAGGGGTACACGAACTTTATCGATTTTGTAAATCACCAGGGGTTGGTAGTAGAACGTTGACTTGATTTTTAGTGACGAGACATGAAGAAAACTCAAGTCGTCAGTACAGAAGCATGCAGTAAGGGCGGATAAGGATGGAAAACAAATTTTAGAACTGTAAGAAAGTTAGTAGTATTTTAGAACATTTTTATAGAGCGGTAGATAAATAATGGAGGGAGCTTTTGAATGGTTCCTTTGAAGACCGCTAACGTTATTGTAAACATCGATCAACAACAAATAGCAACCATGTGTTATTGTGTTCGGGCGAGTTTGATGGCTGTGTGTGCCAAGTAACGGAGTTGGCACCTAATGTGAAAGCCATCATGCATTGAGCTTTTCGTGGACTTTATAACATACGGCAAATCAGGAAGTTCTTAACAGAAGAGTCCACAAAGATGTTAGTCCATGCATTTGTCACCGCACACTTGGACTACTGTAACTCACTACTTTATGGCATCCCAAAATACCAAATAGATTGTCTGCAGAAAGTTCTAAACGCTGCTGCCAGAATCACCTGCCTTGTGCCTCGTTTCTCGCACATCACACCTGTTCTGAAACACATCCATTGGCTTCCTATACAGTTCCGCATTCACTTTAAAATTGCCTTACTCGTTTTTAAAACTCTTAATGACCTTAATGGCAAAGCCCCGCCGTATCTGATTGAACTATTACGTGTTAAAACTTCCACTCCGGCGATCAAACAACCAGCTTCTTTTAGCTGTTCCTCGAGCTAAACATACCTTTGGTGATCGATCTTTCAGCAATGCAGGGCCAAAAATATGGAACAGTTTGCCACTAAGCATACGAGCAAGTAAAACGTGGACTGTTTTAAAACTAAAATAAAACGTATTTGTTTAAATTAGTTTACAATATTTGAAAGAACTTTTATACTATTTTACACATACATTCTAAAAAAGATGCAATTTTTAATTTAAGTTTATATTAATAGTTCTAACTACTTTCATTTTAACCAAAGCGCTATATAAAATTTTTAATTATTAATATTATATGGTTTTAGCCCATAAAATGTTTTTTTTCCTAACTATTTCCGTTCAATATCATATTTCAAAATTAATCGGAGTCTCAAAAGTCGAAAGCCGAAATCCGCCATTTTGATTTTTGCAGTTGTTACCATTGCAACAGCGGCTAATTAATTGACCATTGCCTGTATGGAAATCAATTAGCGGATACTGTGCTAACAGCATGCCAGAAGGAATGCCCTAATTCCTAACCGTTTGGAAAGTCATTGGGGTTGGTGGAGGTAAACTGAACCTCCAGCTCCCCCTCAAGCATCGATGCTTGGCAAAATACACCAAGCTTTCTAAGGTGATTTTCTGACTACATCTGAAAATCTAAGATTGCGGCAGCCTTGAAAATCAAGTGGAGGGTTTGATACCTCATATGACTTC
>JAOEHT020282579.1:0-10388 GCA_025448195.2 Parazoanthus atlanticus
TTTTTCGCCAAACGTCTCAGTTTATGAAGGAGTTTAAAAATAGCAAAACCTTCAACTTGGGGTTAGTTGCACTTTAAGGTCGGCTCCACTGTGATAATTACAGTTGTTGAATAAACAGATCCGATTCAAAAGACTGGATATTTTCCCAGTGTTTTCGCTTGTTTGACGACTTTCACAAACAACTTTCGAAAGACTAGCACGCACACAGCGGGTCTTTAGTATCTTTTGATCTTTCGGAAGGCGGAAGAGATCTTGGGATAAAGTGTGCTTGCATCGCTACAGCAGGCATGGTGGGGTAGGGGGACTGGCAGCTTTAGCCCCTCCCTACCCCCCTCCCCCGTCCCAAACCTTATCATAAAACCATAAAGAGAGCAAACACCCTGACTATGGCATGAAAGTTTAACACACATTTTGTGTAGTAGATAATCTAGTATTTTGATGGAATTATGCAGCTATTTCAGAAAAGCACAATATGTTAAACACTAAGGAAGCATGAGCTATAATTATGCTAACGGATCATAGTTTGGACCCAATTTAGTATCATAATTACCTAATCTAGTGCTTTGCCTATTTCTCCTGTTTCCTATATGAACAATGTTTTCTTTTCGTGCTTGGTAATACCCATTGCAGACGTTAACATTTTCCACTAGAACCGAATTGGGATTACAGAGAATTCCAAACCCAGGAAGCAGTTTTCTAATCACATGTTGGTAACGCTCGTGGGTGGTGCTCGTGGAATCGCTGTATGTATATCTGTATTTACCGAACGGAAAATGAGATACTCATAGTGAATAAGAAAGTTACCATTTAGCTATCTAAACTTCAGTATAAATAAAATAGCAATGCCATAGAATAATACAGTTCCGTTTCAAGCAATTGCCATATATTTCCGCACCTGTAGCTTTAGTGCTTCCAAACTGTCACGCAGGATATGTAGACGTAACGAAGAGTCACGTAATTCAAACATTTCCAACTGCAATTGCCAAGAGCATATTAAAAAATACTTAATAATAAAACACCAAAGAAACAGCTTATAATATTATTATTAAGTAAATAGAGCACCAGCACATTCACGTTCGTGGTAGTGATGTAATAAACTAAATTAGACTACCGCAAAACTGCCAGGCTTCAAAAATAAGATAAATATCCACCATTTATGGTTACCCGCAACAACTGTAAATACGAAATGTGCTGATAAATACTCCACGCAATTATATCAGAAAGCTTGGCTGCTTGAAAAGTCGCCAAGAATACAAAAATACTTTGTTACAGAATCTCCTATTTCTCGTTTGAATCATTTCACGGATTCGACTTTTTATAGTAATACTTGAAATCAAAACTTACATACAAAACAGTTCAAACTACACACAGCACACTTCAAAATACTCCATTTTGCCCTGACCACACATTACACGACCACACACTAACGCGACCACACATTACACGACCACACATCACACGACCACACATTACACGACCACACACTAACGCGACCACACATTACACGACCACACATCATGCAACCACACATCACGCGACCACACATCACACAACCACACATAACACGACTACAAACTACACGACCACACATCACACGCCCACACATCACACGACCACACATTACACGACCACACATTACACGACCACACATCACGCAACCACACATCACGCAACCACACATCACACAACCACACATTACACGACTACAAACTACACGACCACACATCACATGACCACACATCACGCAACCACACATCACACAACCACACATTACACGACTACAAACTACACGACCACACATCACACGACCACACATTACACGACCACACATCACGCGACCACACATTACGTGACCACACATCACACGACCACACATTACACGACCACACATCACACGACCACACAACCACACATTACACGACTACAAACTACACGACCACACATCACACATCACACGACCACACATTACACGACCACACATTACACGACCACACATCACGCGACCACACATTACACGACCACGCATCACGCGACCACACATTACACGACCACGCATCACGCGACCACGCATCACGTGACCACGCATCACCCGACCACACATTACACGACCACACATTACATGACCACACATTACATGACCACACATTACACGCCCACACATTACACGACCATGCATCACGCGACCACACATCACACGACCACACATTACACGACCACGCATTACATGACCACACATTACACGACCACACATTACATGACCGCACATTGCACGACCACACATTACACGACAACACATTACACGATCACACATTGCAGGACTACACATTACATACTATCTGCTCGTCTACAACACTTTCCATTGCTGGCACAGAACGACAGAAAATGTGTTACTTTCCACGGCTATTGGCCATAGATCTGAACTTCCATGACCAGGTAAAGACAAAATTCCCTGACTGTACAAGACTCTCTGGTAACCATATTCACTTACAGATTCAAAACGGAAGGTTCAGCTGCAAGGGAAACAAACCTGAGCTGAGGAAGAGACTATAAGGAAAGTTCTCCATGAGCGTAGTAGCTTTAGTTGCTCCTCTTGGCAGTCTTGTGGTGCCTGTTCTCCTGTCGTAGACCTTCGAAGGAACTGAAAGGGGAAGTACAACATTCGTATATATTGGAATTCTCGTTACATATACGACTAAATTAGGGTTCTCCTCAGCGATGGATAGAAAAGAATCTGGATTTAGCAAGCTGAAAACTTGTCAAGATGCTACAAATGCTGACAAAACTTTAACAGGAGTTAATTGATTTACCAGGCTCCCTTGAATGTCAACCTAACTCCGAAGTCCACCCTGTTACTTCCCTATCATACATGTAAATATTTTTCTATGACAGCAGAAACAACCACTCACAGAAACAAAACTAGCAACAGATAAGAACCCGTCCACTTAACATTGTAAGAAAGAAGAGCAAATAACAGAACAGTTCACAGAGAAATGCAAGAAAGCTATTTTCCCATTCCTTCTATCCCAGCAGTCCCTGATCAATATTATTCTTCAATTTCAAACAATACTCAAGAATGCACAGCAAACACTGAAACAAAACCAGTGTCAAACTACAAAAGCGTATCTAGTCTTACATTTTACTGCCCAAGCCTTCTTATCTATCCTCAAAGATCACCAACACAAATTACTATGCTAGAGGTAAACGCTATAACAGTAATTCGCTCTTCATTTTACTTGTCCGTTGTATGATAGGACACTTTAAGCTTCTGTGTAAGTAAATAAACGTAATAAACGCAGTTACGAGTTGTTAGAAATGTAAACAAAGTAAAATTAACACTAGACCAACCTTGGACCAGTAATGGTAACGCCCCTTCGTAGAAAACTTCTGCAGCACAGTTTTCAGACTAGCGTCCAGACGTCCACTGTCACACGGAAAAAGGGGCGTAAGAATCGCGATTCTGTTGCTAAAACGCATCTTAAAGGCTTACGTCAGTGGTCCACGTCACATTTTAGAATCCGATGTAAACTTCCCGAGAAAAACGTTAAAAACGTGGGATTCTGATTTGGGATTTTGCCATTGCAACAGTTGCTGATGGCGTGAGCGGAAATAATTTTCTCCAGGACGCTTGCTCGGAATTCCAAACTATATATTACGTTGTTTTAGAAACAAAATGATTTCCTGTGTCGTTTTCAAAGTGATTGCAATAAGATGCAGAGATTTTACACAGATTCATGTGCAAGTTATTGGACAGTAAAACCTGAGTAGTTCGAAGTTCAAGTCGTCATTAATTTGCAGCAGGCACTTAAATAGCTTTGAGCTATCACAAGTGGCATTTGCTCAAGGTATTGGCAAAAAATTATTCAGTTCAAAAATTGTGGGAGAGTTGTTTTAACAGTCTTCAGTTTGAAGGAAGGCTAGGCGGCTGACAGTTCGCACTACCTCACTAGCAGACCTTTTTCATTGGAAATCTTCAAAAATGTTCAGAATTGATCATTATCGCGCGTTTCTAAACATCTTTGAACAAAATGAGTGACAAATTAGTTTTTCTCGGCCAATTTTACATTAAATTCCGAAAAAGTGATTCAGACACTGGGGCGCCTCTGCTTCAAATCAAACAAACGTAAGTAACACTGTTAATATCTACATATTATACATATCAACAGTGCTTTTTACATAGTAACAACTCACCTTGATACACAGTGCACTTCATTGTCATAAACAGCTCACCTTGATACATAGTGCACTTCATTGTCATAAACAGCTCACCTTGATACACAGTGCACTTCATCCTCATAAACAGCTCACCTTGATACACAGTGCACTTCATTGTCATAAACAGCTCACCTTGATACACAGCGCACTTCATTGTCATAAACAGCTCACCTTGATACACAGTGCACTTCATTGTCATAAACAACTCACCTTGATACACAGTCCACTTCATTGTCATAAACAGCTCACCTTGATACACAGTGTACTTCATTGTCATAAACAACTCACCTTGATACACAGTGCACTTCATTGTCATAAACAGCTCACCTTGATACATAGTACACTTCACTGTTATAAAAAACTCACCTTTATTCATGCATAATACACTTCAGTGTTATGAACAACTCACCTTTATTTATGGTACACTTCATCACTATAAATAGCTCACCTTGATACATAGTACGCTTCCAGCGCCACAATTTGTAACACGTAGGACACTGTATCCAGCTGATATCTGAAATCCTGTGAACAGAGCGAATGTACATTGAACAGCCTGTCTACTTGTCTTGATTGCTTGATACTTTGGCACTTACTGATCATCATCAGAGAGGATAACTCTGACATGCGAGGATGATGCAACCAGAGACAAGTGAAAGAGAAACCGAGAAAGGAAAAAAACCAAACTGTCCCCAGCGGGAATCGAACCCACGACACTCTAATGACATCAAGCACTCTAACCAAGTGAGCTACTGCGGCAACCATAGTGGCTGAATGAGAACGACACCAACCCAAAAAAAGTCTAGCAATTTCAATCCCAGTCCACCCACACTTGCTCACATTCCTCTAAGATGTAAATTAGTGAAACAATTTTGAAAATCATAATTATTTAAGCGCTTTCGCTGATCAATGATTATGTGCCTAGTCGTACAATCTAATCTAATTTTTAGACTAAACAACATTGTGTCATTTTTGTTGGAAAATTAACATGTAAAGTTTGTTCACGCAGATGAAGTCAAAACATCTGCACTGATACTAATATAAATTGTTTAAATTATTGAAGCTGGCTGACAGAAGTTGTCAAAAAAATGAAGTTAATTTTATTAAAAGTAAACATGAAAAGATTTCAACAAGGATACAATGCATTTTATTACCAGCAGAAACTATAGTCCAGGCCTTTACGCTCAAATGCAGTGCAGTAACTCAAGTCATTGATACAGGATCATCTTTCGCAAGCAGCCTGATGGAAAGCTAGAGAATAAACAATTCGAAGGCATTCACAAGTACAAAGGTTATCATTTGGCAAGCTCGATTACCGCTATCTTGATACAAAAAACTCAAGGTTTTGTTACTGACCCGAAATGTGAATTCTAAAATTAACAGCAGTACCTGATTTGAAAGACTTGAAAGACTTGTTCTTCCAGGGGTTTTTTATTGTTAAAAAAACATTTCATTTAATCAACTACATATGACATGACAACAACTCGTTTTGAAACGTTCGAAACTGGACGAACTTCTTCTGGTGTGGAGTACTACGCAAGACAAGAGTAAAGAGCAGCAAGTTTCGCTTGGCAAGAAAAATAACATGATCCAAAACTACACAAGACTTCAGCTGCAAGAATCAACGAACAACACTGCAAACCCACAACTACGAAACTCAAAAATAATACTTCAAATTCTCCTTTATTTCTCCATCTTCCTGATTGTGATTTCTTCAATAAAAAATTGTTGCCAATGGGCTTCTTTTGGTGGTACTTTACAAAGACCCATTCAAGACATTCCGAGCTCCACCAATAGTTTTTATTGCGACCCTTTCACTGATTGGTCTTACAGCAGGAATGACATATGAGCCTATCTTGATCATACTTGGATTCCTCGAGTACTACGGTTACTACAGTGCAGTATTGCAAGCAGTTGCATTGTCTACAGCAGCTGCACTATGGAAAATTTCTATTCTAACAGTGTTGGCGTTTACAACAACTCAACTGGTTGCGGTTATATTTCCACTAAAACATGCACGAAAGATAACTTCGAAGAAAATTATGACTGCCAATGGACTAATTGTTGGGTATTCTTTGATTACTACAGCATTGTCCCGATACTGCGGCCGTTCACTAAAACACGTCAGCTTATTCCTGGATTATATTCTTTTCCCTTGCACTACATTAGTAGTTTACATTTTACTCTATCGGGCTCACAAAAATCAAGTTGCTCAGAGTGAAACATTGGGATGTGAAACTGAAAATGACTTTGAGAGAAGGAAAAGAAGACAGCTCCGTCAACAAGAATATATGACAATGACTTTACTGCTGATTTTGACAACTTTTATCGGAACACAAGTATCAAGTATTCCTGGCTTTGTTTATAATCTTGAAGAATATCATGACTCACTGGTTGTGTTATCTTTTGCCATTTCAAAAGCAGGTTTTCTTTCTCTGAAATTGCTCCTGGACACGATCGTGTTTGCATGGCGTCTCCCGCAATACAGCGAAGCTTTGAGGTCAATATTCAGAAAACGAAATCTTTGTGAACCATTAAACAATATCAAACCAGTTACGCTAAGATCTTTCAAAAGAAAAAACTGGAAGACTAATTCACCTGTTTAAGTTTAAAGCCTAATTTGTTATTTCAGTTGCCTGCTTTAAGCAAAGGTAGAACTTACAAGTATAACATAATACAAATGAAGATCAACAAGAAACACTCTCAACTGAGAATTTCTATATCTTCCAAAATGTGCTGCCGACCAATATTTAGCTCAAGTTGCATGAAAAATAACTGGTTGTTAGTCTTGTGGACAGTTGTTGTCACGTACAACATCCCACATTTATTGTTTATCTAGAATGAACCATTTCGCAAATGTAAATTATAACCTCTACAAGGAACGGCACTAGCAAAACTCTGGTTCCGTACATTCATATAGATCAACAAACTGAATTAAATATAGAATCTTACCTCTTCATCAGTGCTGGAAATATCAGCAAAAAGTGGCTTTGTGAGATTCTCCCAAAAATTAGGGCTATGGAGAAAAAATATAAAACGATTAATACATGCATACTGAAGATTATAAGAAGATCAAAAGCTACAAAATAATGATAGGACTAAGAATAGTCCATTTCGGTCTGTAGTTATACAAAAATTAAAGTGGATGATCGTAAAGTAGGAATCCGATCTTTTTACCTTGTGGTATGTTTTTGTCGTCAGGTTGGGTAAAAGGCTGTTGTTTCAAGCATCAGCCCTTCGTCAGAGCAAAACTCTTGTTGATCAACCAACAACTAAGCAACGCAGAAAAAACAGTTCTTCGAAAAACTATCTTTTCATTGTTTTTGATGAGTGTGATTCCAGATAAATCGCATAGCAGTCATGAACCAAGGGAGTTGATTGGTTAACACCGCAGAGATGAAAAAGTACTAACATAGAGTTTTCAGCTTTTGTGCGCTGAACCAAGACACTGTCTAAAAGGAATGGACGTCGTACAAAACTGGTTGACTTTAAAAGATGAAAACGTTTTTTTAAATGAATCGGCTAAGCAAGTAAGTACTATTATGTTCTACTTTGAAAAATAGTCAGTGCACATATCAGCAAACGATCATGAGTTGAAAATATTTAAAAACTAGCAAGTTTATTATTGTCAATTTGCGAAAGTAAAGTATTATTATTGGTTCGGTGAACGACAGTTTTTTGCTTCAGCTTAATATGAGAGTTCAATTTATTTGATGTCAGATGTCAGGCTGACACAGATTCTTTTACGGTAATTCGTATGACAACTGTATTGACTGACAGTAGTTTTTTTGGTAGGAATCTTTACTAGTGAATTTTCAACATCTCTCATCTAACTTGTAGTCCAGTGTCAGCAATCCTTGAAAACAACAAGTTTGATCCACTGAACAGAAGCGAAACGGAACAACAGATTGGTATTGCACATGTTTAGAAAGGACCTAAAACGTTTACATTAATTTGCCTACAAGATTATGAACTTTCAAATTTCGATTTAGAATCCACGAACACATTATTATTGAACAAACATTTCAGATGTCAAATTGAAGGAAAAATGAATAACTTTCAGTTTCTTTTCGATTCATCCCAGCTATGCGATTCAAGGAAAACTGTTTGCCTGACTAAAGAATTCCACGTTAAATTTTACTCTAAACATAATATGGCACTCATCGTTTCGCGATTCCCTTGTAAGTCAATCAATTGGATGACATGAAGTCTTCTTTCCAATTTATTAAAATATAACAGTTTCTAAGAAGAAAAGGACAAAGTGGTTTCAAAAAAGCTCGTGTTTTTATTAACTTATTTTGTTGCTGTGACAGTTTTTGAGATGAAAGCTTTTCAAAGGATTGTGGTAAATTCATTTAGGTGTCCGATTACAATATATAACCTCCGAAGCACACAAGGCGTTTTCTTGTGGGTTTTGTTAAAGCCGAATCCTTAGTTTTGAGGTCATTCCCCAGTTTTGGAGCCCGCAACTCTATGGCTCGTGTTGGCAAATTCCGAATTTCTAGGACGAACTACAATTTACCACTAAACACTGATTGTTCAAAACGATAACTAACAAAAAGAATAATCTAATTTCTGTGATTTTAGGGGAATTTCCGAAAACTCGCCCCAGTCTATCCGTTGAAAATAACTGGTAAAAAATCCTGGTTCTTGTCACATTTACACAGTATATCACAGAGTCTGGCAACCCCTTTTTATTTCCAGATTTCTTTTCAGAAAGGTTCTGCCTAACTAAAAAATGAAGTATTTCAGTTTTACAAAAAATGAAGCGACTGCGCCTTTTTCTGATCCAAAAGACACGTATTGTGCCACAATTCTATCATAGTATTCTGTAATTTCCATAAATAAATCAAACTCTGGTTTGATGGTTGTTGACACGTACATTTTGCCAATAATGATTGTTGTTTGCAAATGCTCAGTTGCCTATGATTTCAACCGCGTTATTTAAAAACGAGCACGGGGATCGACCCCCTCTTTTTATTGCAATATTGTATTACTATTGTACTGACTACAAATGGACAGAAACTGAAGGAAACCTCAATGTTGATTCTATTTCAATGGTATGACCTTAAGGACTTAAATAAGAATTGTTTTATTTGTAGTAAATAGAAAAGAATAAACTTAATGTTTCAAAGGGAAACATAATTAAAGTAAATTTGTAATGTATCAGTTTTTATAGAATTCTTCTTTCCTATGTAAGAAGTATAATAGACTGAAGAAGTCTTACGTAGTACTTATTTAGTGTCATAGAACTTAACAGATTTCAATCCCACTGCAATTACATAAATCTCAAATAATAAATAAACGGAAAGTAAAAAGGTGAAAACCCTCCACTTGTTTTCTGGTGGAAAGCAATATGGTTGTAATACGCTACCTGTTTCTGACTGCAACAAGAGCTTTGTCCCTTCGGTCATGCCACAAAGCATGCAACAACATTTGTGCTGCCGCCACCAAGGCAGCTGGGATATGGTGATCATCCTACCAAGTCATGTGGGTACAAACATACATGTATAAATCATCCTACCAAGTCATGTGAGTACAAACATACATGTATAAATCATCATACCAAGTCACGTGGGTACAAACATACATGTATGAATCATCCTACCAAGTCACGTGGGTATACACATACTTGTATAAATCATCCTACCAAGTCACGTGGGTACAAACATACATGTATAAATCATCCTACCAAGTCACGTGGGTACAAACATACAAGTATAAATCATCCTACCAAGTCACGTGAGTACAAACATACATGTATAAATCATCCTACCAAGTCACGTGGGTACAAACATAATGTACCTTAAATGAACACACTCGACCTAAAATAAGCCATTACGTGTATCAAAAAGTTTGATTTGAACGTTCCCTTCCACTGAATGGTACGTTGTCTTGGTCTATAAAGCACGATTGTACCAGCAATGTAATAAAACTAATGCAATTGAAACAGCTTTTCTGACTACAATGGCAAGAGAAAGGGAAGGCTAACATCCAGGACCCGGTTGTTCGAAGAGAGGATAAATTTATCCCTCGGATAGCACTAACCCAGGGACAAATCTGGTATCCCAAGAATAGTTAACACCGGGATAAAATGCTGTCGTTCAAACGAGGAATAAGAAAAGTTATCCCTGGGATAGTTATCCCTGTGATAAACTACAAAATGTATCCCATAATAC
>JAOEHT020282648.1:0-10388 GCA_025448195.2 Parazoanthus atlanticus
TCAGTTTCCATATTTGGACAAACTACAGGATATAGGATTTATACCTTGAGTAGAGAGCCAATCAGATTACCAGAAATCCAATATCCAGTGTTTGGTATTTAATAAATTTTTTTATCTGAATTCATGCAAGTTCATAATAACTAATCATTATCATCGTTTTTACTGCTAACTCAAGTTAGAGATTAATTTTCTAACCTTGACTTCGGTTTTGGGTTTCCGTCAGTCAAAGGTAACAACAGCAGCAACAACATTTTATTTGTACCATTTTGAAGTTTAAAGTCACATTGACAAACTGAATAATTTAACATAAATTAGCCGTGTTTGTAGATATCTCCAATTTAACTTTATAACAGCAAACCCAATATGAATAATTAGAGACAGAAGCTGTTGAGTGATTCTACACAAATATCTTTATGAGCTGCTTGTAAAATCACAACTGTTTCTTTGTTAGGGATCTGTTTTACAACCAGATAACAGCCATCGCACAGGGCACATTTACAGGATTATCGTCGTTAAGATACTTGTAAGTAACACATCTACGATTGTCAGCCTGATAACTTGTCAATCGAATTTCTATTTTCTTTATCCATGGTTAACGCAAATTCACAATCATTGATCATTGCCATCTTTTATAGTGCTACTTTACGTTAGAAACGAATTTGTTTTCTCGACTTCGGTTTGGGGCTTCGGTTATTTTTTTACACCATTTGGGAAATTAAAGTTACAACAAAAAAAAGGTATAATTTAACTAAAATTGGGTAGCTGGGCAACCGAAATGTTTCAAGTTTATTAAGTTTTGAAGTTTATTAATTTCGCCAAATCTATAATACAATATTTTACATTATATATTTTACGGAGAAATGGCGAGGGACCATAGCAAACCACAAGGATTAAAGGAGATGGTCCCCCTCATAAATTTATTGGAATATATTAAAAAGTATGAAGTCACAGCTGGCTTTTAGTTATATCAAAATGAACAAAGTGAAAGGTAGATATTGATCCTAGACTTTAGACATACACCATATATACACTACACGGAAAAACAAGAAAATGAGAAACCGAAAAAGAACTAGTTTAGAAACCCAAGATGAAAGTGTGGAATCTAACTGAAAAATGAAGAAAACTACTGGCAGACTGAATATCAGTTGGTAATGAATTATAGAATTTAGGTCCCTGGTAACTAACAGAAAGTTTCCGAATATTCGTTCTAAATTTAGGAATGTGAAAAAGCTTGGAACATCTGTATAATGACCATGAATTTGAGCATTTAAAAAAATAGTCTATTGAAAGCTTGCGGGAACACCTTGACTTTAAACTGGAACATAATTTTACCAATTTCAGACAGATAAATATAACTAAATTTAAGGATTTGTAAGTCCTTAAATAATTGGTAAGTGTGAACATCAAATGTTTTTCTTGATATAATATACACAGCTTTTTTCTGAAGGACAATCAAACGGTTCAGATATGTTTGGTATGTTGAACCCAACACACTGATACTGCAGTAATGCAGATAATAATAAAGAAGCGAATAATAAAGCGTCTTAAGAGACTGCTGAGAAAGGCAAAAGCTTGCTTTGTTTGTAATTCCTATTGATTTTGAAACTTTTCTTGCAACATTATTGATATGTGGGGTCCACATCAAATGCTCATCAAGCACAACACCTAAAAACAGTTTCTTTAACCTGAGCAATGTCTTGATTGCTTAAACATACTTAAACGTCAAGTGTTTGCCTTTTTTGTCTTGGCTTAAGTATCATAAAGATAGATTCCTTTATGTTTATAGATAACTTGTTTGCACAGAACCAGACTGTTAACTTTCCTAATTTAGTATTTACAATCAGGGATAATATTTCTGGGTTACTTTGAGAAAAAATATATTTGTATCATCAGCAAACAATAATAAATCTAAGGCGCTTGAGACATTACAAAGATCATTTAAATAGATCAAGAAGAGAAGAGGACCAAGGACGGAACTCTGTGGAACTCCATATTTGACCTCCTTTTAGAGGAGCAAATATCCATTAAAATTTACAAACTGTTTTCTTACTGATAAATAACTCTCAAACCATTTCAATATTCCTCATACTCCATGATATTGCTTAGAAAAAAATATGAGCATGTCACTGGAGTTCTTATAACCGTGGAGGATTATAACATAAGGGGCTTATATACAAAGGTGCTTATAACTGAAAGGATTTTTGGTCAAGGGAGCTTATAACCTAGGGGACTTGGTATTAAAGGGACTTGTAATCTAGAGAGCTTTCAAAGGGGGAGGTTCTTAATAACTGAGCGGGCTCGTATTCTCTAAAGCAAAGGGAACTGATAACCAAAGGTTTTTTGTAACCAAATGGGTTTAAAACCAAGGGGCCCCATAACCGGTGAAGCTGACAGCCGAGGATGCTCATAGCTGAGAGAGATCAAAAACAAGGATTTATGTATATTATAAATATTGTTGAATCCAGCAAATCGGATATCATTTGATCACTATTGGACGAAACACTCCCTGGCGGCTCAAGGAGGTTTTGACAAGGTTTGGTTGAACCCATTTAACAAAATAAATGCATAAAACATGTAGATGTTTGACCAAAGCGGTAGCATATCAGGCCCCTAGGCAAGGGGGATGCACCGGGTGCGCACGCACACCCCCTCCCACGGGCCAAAAAGGTCCGCAGCAGTGTGCTCAATTAAAACGAAGTTTAATAAGAAAACGTATTTTAATGTTAAACCCTCCCCCTCCCTGAAATGTTATAACGTGAAGTCCGCTATGGTGTCCGTTCGCACCTCCCCACCAAAATTCCTGGCTACGGGCCTGCATATATATTGAAAAATGCAATACTCGAATCCTCTAAGTCATTCTGAAGCCCTTTGGCTGAACTCTTGGCTCCACACTAGCCTCGCATTCGTTTTTAATCTCGGCTAATACTTTAAGACTCATTTTTCGCGGTTTTTAAATTGGTAAATATCCCATCATTAACTATACAACAGTCAACCCAATATGTGTTGCAAGTAAGACACGATTCTTTCTTTGTTAGGTGGCTACATGAAAACAGGATTGCATCCATCCCTAACGGCTTATTTTCAGGATTACCGTTATTTGAACTGTAAGTAACACGTCTACGAATGTCAACCTAGTAACGATTTTTTATCTTCTATATCTATGGTTCTTTACGCAAATTCTTATTTAGTAACTGTTATGTCAGCGTTTTCACTGCTACGTTAAAATCTAGTATGAACTTCGGTTTTGGACTTCTGCTATTCAAAGGCAAATAAGCAACAACAAGAACAAGAACAATTTTATACTTGCACCATTTGGAAATATTTAATAATTTAATTCACATTGAAAAAGGAAATAGATGAACTCAACTGGGCACTCAAAATAACTAACTACCATACTTCATTTCTGACAACAAACAGAAGTTCACAGATTTGCTTACATGTATATTCTCAGATTGAAACAGCACTATACTAAGCATGCTAAGTTATTTGCAACAATTCGTCTTTAATTTCGAGTCAATTTACCCTGCGAGCAAAATATTTTACAGATATCAGTTGTTGAATGATTAATACACAGATGTTCATGAGTTGGTTGAAAGCGCACAATCAATTTTGTTAGATATCTGGATGACAACAGATTGACAGACATCCCCCACGACACATTTACGGGGTTAAGTTCGTTACGGATTCTGTAAGTAACACGTCTACGAATGTCAGCCAAATAATTCTTCCTTTCGAATTTTATATTCCATATCTATGGCTTTTCTCGGAGGTTCCGAAGTACTAACAATTACCATCATTTTCACTGCTACATTACGTTACGTTTAGTTTTCTGGCTGTCGTCAGTCTAATACCACAGATTAACAGATCTAGACTGCATGTCTGAAGACAGATGCAACCATTCGTCATTCACAGGTTTGCTCACATGTACATTTTCAGATTGAAACAGCACTGCATTAAGCATGCAAAGTTTTTCCAATTTTTTATTTGCTTGGAGTCAATCTAAAACGATCAATTTATCTGTTTAGCCCCCAAATAATATCAATGGTCACATTTTACAAAAACGTAAAGGCCCAGTCTGATTACAGTCAAAGCAAGCCAAAGAATAACGCTCAATGTAAATTGAGTAACTTGAAATTCATACATAACAGATTTGTGATTTAAAAATAATTCAAAATTTAATAAATATGGTCAACTAAAGTTAGAAGATTCTGCCCCACTTGTGTATCTCCTTTTGATAATCCAGGAAAATGGGCTCCTCGGCCGCTGTTGTCCTAACCTGCTATCCGGCCTTCTTCGAAATGAATGAAACACGTTAAGCAAAAAAACAAAATAAGAGAGAACGAAAGAGAGAGGTTTGGTCGTGTTGTGTTGAATATCCAAATTTTGGATGTTGCTTTTGATTGGCTAATTTGACAATTGCATGCCCTTTCATTGGCTATTCTCAAAAGTGAACTTCAGGTCCGGGTTCTAGCAGAAACATCAATGGTTGGCGCTGAAAATACAAACAAATATATGAAAAGACAATAAAACTACTTTCAATTAACCCTAGAAAGCTTCAGGGGGTTAAAGGTAAAGGTAAAGGTAAAGATAAAGGTAAAGGTAAAGGTAAAGATAAAGATAAAGGTAAAGGTAAAAGTAAAGGTAAAAGTAAAGATAAAGGTAAAGGTAAAGGTAAAGGTAAAGGTAAAGATAAAGATAAAGGTGAAGGTAAAGGTAAAGGTAAAGATTAAGGTGAAGGTAAAAGTAAAGCAACTTTCTTTAACGAGGGTAACACGTGACAGTAATTAACTGATAAACTTGTGGCCCTCGGTGCGCACTTTACCCCCATTCCCCTGTCAGTGCTCCGTTTTGCGAGTGTTTACAGCCAAAGCTATGTACACGGATCAGAAAAAAGTCGAAGCAGACGTTGGAGTCACCGAGGATCGAACCGGTGACCTCCAGCTCTGAAGACCGCGCACTAACCGAGCTACGCGTGCTTCTGGAATCAGTCTGACTCCCCTTGATTTTTACGACATCAAGTTTGTGCCGTTTGACCAAATGCCAAAAGCTTTTGCACAACTGTTCCTTGACTGTAAACACATATTTTGATATTATTTAGATGACGTCATCAGTAATAACGCTATCATGGTAAGTCACGAAACTTCAACCTTTTATTAAAAATGATTGTAAACTTGAAAGTTTTTGCTTTCTTTTAGTTATTATATAGTTTTAGACTTTGACATTATGTTTATAACTATTTCCATGTATCTCAACATTAATCAAAATATCCAAGATGACTGCCAAAATCCGCCCCTTTGAACGTTTGCATTGTTACCATGGCAACTGCAGCTAATTAATAAGTCCATTGTTTCTACTCAAATCATTTAGTGGACCAGGTACTAATTGCTAGCCAAAGAACATGCGCTAAATCCTAACTCTTTTGAAAACCAAGGGAGTCAAAATGACCCCCTTCAGGCAATAATGTTTTGCAAAAGAACCAAAGCTTTCCAGGGTTTTGAAACACGAATTTTAAGACCGACAAAAACTATTTGAGAATAAAGTGCTGATGGTATGTTTCTTGTCATATCGGTTCTGGTTTTAGCGTTATTCATTGCGAATTTTCCTCCAAAAGGGAACATTTAGTCTTATCCATTCCCGACACACAACATGAGTTTATCATGCATCACTTTATTTTTAGAAATGGTTCTGTCGATCTTAAAGATGTTTGTTTGGATGGCACTTATAATCAAAAAGACTTATAAACGAGGTTGCTTATAACCGAAGGGGCTAATAACCATTTATTATTGTAACCGAAGGTTCTTAAAATCGACCTTGCTTATAATTGAACTAGCTTATAGTTGAAGGGGCTTATATCCAGAGGAGTTTGTAACAGTAGGGGCTTATGTAAACTGAGGGGGCTTACAACCGAGAGAACATATAACCAAGGGGGTTTATAACAGATGCAGCTTATAGCCAAGGTATACGTAGCGTATAGCCGAAGGAGCTTCTAGGCTTTTTTTCCTAAGTTGTTTAAATATGAAAGGGCCAAAAGCCGAGGGGCTCATGATCGAGAGAGCTTATTAAGCGGGGGAGGGGGGCAATAACCGAGCAGGCATATCAGCGAAATATCTTGTAATCGAGGGAACTTATAACAGAAGGGGCTTATGAACAAGAGGGATTAAAATCAATGTAGCTTTTAATTTAACGAGATCCAGAAAGTGAAGGAGCTTACAATCGAAAGGGTTTATAACCAAGCGGTTTCGTTAGGCGAAAGACTTAAATTGAGGGCGCTTTTAACTGAGGGGGCTTATAACCGAGCGGGCTTAAAAACGAAGAGGTTTTAAATCGAGGGAGCTTATAACCAAAGATGCACATAAATCGAGTAGCTTATGACAGAACGGACTTACAGGCAATAGTGTTTAAGACCGAGAGGACTTATAACCGAATGGGGCTAAAACTGAAGTGGCTTCTATTCGAGCAGGCTCATAAGCAAAGGGGAATAAAAGGGAAGGGACTTATAGCTGAGGAGGCTAATGAACGAGTGTGCTTATAGCCGGGACGGTTTAAAAACGAGGTTGCTTATAACCTAAGGGGCTTATAACATAAAGCTCTTCCTTTTCATAAAGTTGACCCCAACAGCCATCTCTATTATATTATTAGTATGAACAATAAATCAGTCTATCATTAGTCATTGATAACAGTCTATATCAATTTTATTAGAGACTTATGACGTTGAGAGTTATGAACATAGTATGTAAACTATCTGAAATAAATATGAATCTCCACATTTATGATCTAAGTCGTTTATTTCTTTCTTTGGTTCTGTTTATATATTAAGTAATTGGTAGTAGAATAATTTTACTTTGTACTGTAATCTCTGATCGACAAAAGATCAGTAAAGTGCTGTTGTTGTTATAACAGAAGAAGTTTTTAACTGAGGGAACTATAACCGATTGAGCACAAAAGCGAACAGAATAAACTAGGGGATTAAAACCGAAGGGGCTATAAGAGATGCAGCTTAAAAACCAAGGTAGTTTATAACCGAAGTGGATATATCTTATAACCTAAGATGCTGTTATCATTAGATGCTTAAAGCCGAAGGGGCCAAAAACCGAGTAGGCTCATAAAGCAGGGGTGTTATATGTTATGTAACATATATATGTGATATGTTATAGGCTGCTACAACCCTAGGGTCTATAACCGAAGGAGCTTTTTAATGGGGGAAGATCACTAATGGAGCTTATAATTGAGACGTTTATTTTTGAGGGGGCTTACAACTGACAGGGATTTCAACCAAGGGAGCTTTTAAACGAGATACTTATAATCGAGGGGACCTATGACTATTATAACCAAGGGACTTAAAAACGAGGGATCATTTAATTTCGGGGGCGTATAACCACGGAATGTTATAGACGAAAGGGCTTATAACAGAGGGGGCTAATAAACGAAGGAGTTATAAGCAAGAGTTTATAGCAGATTATAAACACCGTTAAATCCAGCAGAAAGATCTTTTCTTTACTATTGGAACAAAGGCGATATATGCATTAGGGTTATTTCTATTTCATCTAAACTCTTCTTTGTGGCCGAAAGCAAGTGGTAGCTCACACAGTTTAATCGAACCCTTTAAAGCGAAGGAAAAATACATAAAACATGGATCTTCAGAGGTCATCCGAACCCCCTTTACCAAATCCTGGTTCCACCCAAGCGTCGCATTTGTTTTCAATCTCGGCTAGTACTTTAACTCTCATTTTTCGCGTTTTCTGTGTTGGTAAATATCGCAAGTCATTTTATAACAGCCAACCCCATATGAACACTTTAGGGACAGCATGAGTTTTGAGTGATTACACATATATGTTTATGAGTTGCTTCTACAAATACAAATGTTTTTCTGTTAGGGATCTATCTTATAACAACATGCCAGCCATTGCCCAGGGCCTATTTACAGATTTAACGTCGTTACTGGAACTGTAAGTAACACATTTACAACTATCAGCCTAATAATTCTACATCCGAAGTATATGTTCCTTTATCTTTGGTTCTTAATGCGCATGCAAATTCATAATCACTTACCGTTATACCATCGTCTTTAATGCTACGATAAGATAGAAAACAATTTTCTAGTTTGGATTTCGGTTTTGGACTTCCGTCATTCAAAGACAATTAAACTTCAACAACAACAACAACAACAATAACTATCTTTGCACCATTTGAAACTACTTAAAAAAAGTTTTTCACATTGAAAAAAGGAATAATTTAACTAAAATTATGTAGCTCAGGCTACCAGAATAACTGATTAACATACTGCATATCTAAAGACAATGGAAGTTTATAGATTTGCTTACCTGTACGTTTACAGATTGAAACAGCACTATATTAAGCATGCTAATTTCATTCTAACAATGTAAGTTACACATCTGCGATTGTCAGCCTGATAAGTCGCAATTTAAACTTTGATTTTCCTTTATCTATGTCCCACAAACGTTCATAATTACTAATATTTACCATCCTCTTCATTGCTTTTACGTTAGACGATTATGTTCTAGTCTGGACTTCGGTTTTGGGCTTCCGTCAGTCAAAGGCAACAACAACAATGAAATTCTAGTCGCACCACTTGGAAAATCAAGATACGTTATACGTAACAAAAATAAAATCAACAAAACTTAATGTGCAAATACCCTATTTTACCCTAACGGAAACGTTGATGCTTAGAGAACTAGAGCGACATACACACAGGAGGTTGCTATAGCGGGAATATTTTTTTGTTAATATATAGAGGAGCTCGTCACTGGGGTACTTATATCCGAGGTTGCTTATAACAAAGGGGGTTAATAACCGAGGGAGCATTTGATTGAGGGGGTTTATAACCAAGGGAGATAATAATTGAAGGGGTTTATAACTGAAGGAGCTTACTACGGAAGGGGTTTATATCCAAGAGGAATTGTAACCTTTTTAGCTTGTAACGTAATGTGTTTATAACCGAGAAAGTTAAAACCCGAGGGGGGGGATATAAGCAGGGATTTAGAGTAGGTTATAGACACTGTTAAATCCAGCAGAAAAATGTTGTTTTACTATAGGAAAAAAGAGCAATAGATACATTAAATTTGGACGACACGTTATGATTTAGATTGTAAACATAAGTAGCTCCAAAAAAAGAGTTTTCTTCATTTGGTTTCATCTAAACTCGTTTCTGTGGCGGATCAAGGGGTACTGTTTGGTCGAACCCCTTTAACCAAAGACAAAATGCATAAAACATGAAGATTTTGACCAAGACGGCAGTATTACAAAAAGAAATAATCGAACCCTCAAAAGTCATGCCGATCCCCGGCTCTTCGCTGAATTTCTGCTTTGCCTCAGTCTCGCGTTTGTTATTAGTCTCGGCTAGTACTTGAGAACTAATTTTTCGCGGTTTTTCGTGAGATATATCCAAATTCACTTTGTAGCAGCCAATCCAATATGAACATTGCACATTATTTGTTAAGTGATTAATAACACAACTATATTATTTTATGATTTATTTGCAATTGTTTCTTTATTAGATATCTGCAGAACAACATGATTTCAGCCATTCCGAATGGCATATTTACAGGACTAACGTCGTTACAGATACTGTAAGTAACACGTCTACGAATGTCAACCTGATAACTTTTCATTTGAATCTCTATTTCCCTTATAAGTGGTTCTTAACGCAAATTCATGACCACTAATTATTTAACCGTCATTTTCTCTGCTAAGTTAAGTAAGAGAACGATTATTTAGTCTTGACTTCGGTTTTGGGCTACGGTCATTCAAAGGAAACAACACTTAGCCACAACAACAAAATTTTCATTTTCATTATTTTCAAATTTTGGTGGCTAGGCACCCGAAATAACTAATCAAAATGCTGCCTATCGAAAGACAAAAGGAAACAATCGCGATTCAAAAATTTGCTGACATGTACATTGTCAGATTGAAACAGCCCTATACAAGGCATGCTAAGTTGATTCCAACACTTCTTCTTTAATTTGAATTCAATTAAGACA
Source organism: Parazoanthus atlanticus (assembly GCA_025448195.2). Classification (NCBI taxonomy): domain Eukaryota; kingdom Metazoa; phylum Cnidaria; class Anthozoa; order Zoantharia; family Parazoanthidae; genus Parazoanthus; species Parazoanthus atlanticus. Next base: position 9,999 of record JAOEHT020282648.1, read on the forward strand.
TTATTCTCAAATCATCAATAAACAAAAAATAGGAAACAAAGAAGAAAAATGGGCAGATTTAGATGTCTAACCTAACGTAACACTTGACATAATTAACTGCCATAAGATTGGTATTGAATTGTGTATTTAGAACAATCATTTTGATGTGGATATTGCAAATACTTTTGGATTTTTATCCTTTGGCTTTTTCTTTCCACCCACCAACCCAGTCCCAGGAACTCCAAATACGTAAAAGCAGAGTCCGAACACAGCTCAGTATCGCAAGCCAAGGAATAATACTATATAAAACTCAAAAATCCATACAAAGTAGACTTTTGTCTATTTTAGAGTATCGTCAAGTTAGTTTGTTACGTTCCCCATCGGTTTTTCGATTGGCTTATAAACAACGAG
>JAOEHT020282728.1:0-10388 GCA_025448195.2 Parazoanthus atlanticus
TCGCCTCGTGCCACTCAAACGCTTCTCTCGTGCTCTCCCAACTTCCCGCGTGCATCCATAACTCGATAGACGCACGCAAAGCATGGACCATTTTTTAAATGTAGTAGCTTTTTCAGAGTATATTTTTTGTTGTTATTTGTTTTGTTATTATCGGTTTCTAAGATATTTCTAAGCTAAGTTAAAAACAAAAATAATAACCCACCCAAACAAACAAACAAACAAAAAACGTCGTTGCAACAATCCACATGCAATCTGCTTTAGAAATTGTCCATGCTTTGCGTGCGTCTATCGAGTTATACATGTGCGAGGGAAGTTGCGAGAGTGTGAGAAAGGCGTTTTGGTGGCACGTGGTTGTCTAGCTTCTCGAGTGCTCTCCCAACTTTCCAAGTGCTTCCATAACTCGAAAAAATGCACACGGCTAAAGCATGGACCATTTTGTTTTAAACATTGTCACTTTATTCAGTAAGAAACAAAAGTGCATTCGAGTTGTTTTCGTGGTTCATTTATATAACAAACCTTGGTAACTCTTCTTTGAATTTCTTGATTGTCACATTCAACGACTTCGTTTTCCATTCAGAAATCTTTTCGAAACCAGATTCTTGGTACAAGGTAGCTATCCAGGTATGCTTGTGCTTGCGTATGTTACGATATAGAAGCACGAGCAAGTTATAGACTCACGTTCAGGCCACATAAAAAGCGCGCGAAAAATCACCGGCTATGTTCTAAACACATTTAAAACAACTTTTGAAGCACTTCGGACTGACATCGACGTGTATTATGAAAGTATTCAGGAAATATTTACTATGAGGTACAACTAACTGTGATCGAATGAGTTGAATTTACAGCTCTGCTAACCACTCAACGCAGGATAAGGGAACAGGTAGGATAACTCTTAAACCCGTTCACTTTATCAACATCTATCTTCTCCTTACATTATCAGTATAAGATAACTTGATTAGCTTTGAGATAGGGCAGATAGATACGATACTATACAGAAAGTGAATCCTATCGGTTGATATATAATAATATTTTAAAGAGGGTGAATCCTATCATCTGATATTTAAGAAATGATCCATGCTTAGCGTGCGTCTATCGAGTTATGGATGCACGCAGGAAGTTGGGAGAGCACAAGAGAAGCGTTTGAGTGGCACGAGGAGAAGCCGAGTGCTTCTCTAGCTTCTCGAGTGCTCTCTCAACTTCCCAAGTGCATCCATAACTCGATAGCCGCACAGCTAAAGCATGGACCATTTCTTTTAGAACATTGCCACTTTATTCATCCAGTAAGCAAAATAAAAACGTTCTTTGCGAGCCGCTGTTCGTCGACCGGTTTGTTTTCGTAGTTCATTTATTTAGCAAAGTAGGTAGGTCCTCTTCCATTTCTTGATCGTCACCTTCAATTACTGCGTTTTCTATTTAGAAATCTTTTGAACCCACTTTTTTTGGTTCCAGCTATCTTCCCAGATTTACTTCGGCTTATTCAGTTTACGATATAGACGTACGGGGGTGCGTCTATCGAGATATAGATGCACGCTCGCGCCATACAAAAAGTGCGCGAAAAATTGCTAGTTATGTTCTAAACATATATATATTTATAGAGGCGGTGAATCCTATCGGCTATTAAGGCGTCTCAAAGACCATATATGACTCTGCAAACACGATAGACAAACACTTCCAGTAACGTTGGTAAGTAAGGTATGTCTATTTCTCATTTCTATTACAATTCCAGGAATTCATTACACTTTATTCACAAAACCGCACATTCCCATACAAAGTCTCTTTATTTGAACTCTCATACAAAGTAAGAATTTGAACTCTTATTACAAAGTCTAATAATTCGAACTCTCATACTAAGACTTGTAGATCGAACACTCATACAAAGTCTTATGACTCGAACTGTTACATTCGCTGCTTGCATTATATGCCTTAGCTACCTGTGTTTTACTTGGCCAACCAGTCCCTCGGCCTCGCTCGTGTGATAGGTTATAATTTAGTATATAGTCCTCGAACTTTCTTCCTGCATGTCTTTGTCGTATTGTTCTCGTCTCTTAGCCTTGCTTGTAAACAACTGTGTGCTGATATTGAGAAAAGCAGCAGTTCCTTTTTGTGTTCTCAGTCGTAAAATATTTAGCTGCTTCAGTGATAAACTGTGCATGCATGTATGTATGTAAATATAAATATATGGGGGCCTATATGTACTGCTCTTCAGTGAAGGCTGACTTATTTGCTGAAAATTGTTTGTTCCAGCACTGCCAAACCACATTTTTGGATACACTCCTCCCCCGTATCAAACTTGTTGTCATTTCCTCCGCATCCTCCCCAAGTAAATTCAAAGCAAAGGTGCTGAGTGGAGTTGTAATAGTAACGTAAAAATGATCCTTTGCACGGTCCCGGGTCACTTCGCAGGTAGCACTCTGGTGGCACTAGGAAAAGAAAGAAAAATCAACGTATGCTCACTCTATATCGAGTTTCAATCAGTTTTGTGTCGTTGTTGTTTCGCTTTTCTTTTTTTTTTCTCAACAACTATGTCGCCTCATGAAGATCATTCCCCTTTGAGGTATGTCTAAAGAATAGTACAGTCCCTTAGCATTAATGATATTATTACGCTTTTTTATAAGAACCTTTTCTATAAGAACGTTGAGGCTTAAGAATGGCAAAGTTTAAATACATGTTTAAGAACATACCTCAGGCCGAGACTAAGAAAGGAACGTTTATTTTTATGTGTGAAAAAGGAGCGGAGAACCGCCACAAAACATCGTGAGAGAACAGGGCAATTTCATATTTGATTTTGGTAAACAGGCGATAGCAATGCATTTGGGTACATATATAAACTGAGTTAGATGTTGGGAATAACCTTTGAATGTATTTATACAGACACAATTCCAAAAAATATCAAGAACACTTTTAAGAACATCATATGATTTGAGGCTGAGATCCTGAAAAAAGCTAGGAACATTGAACCTCAGCCTAAAAACAGACGATGAATACATTGAATGGATCGCTCCAATTGAATATTTCACAGCCCTTATAGGTAACCGAGGCAAATCTATATCTGAATATAGGAAACAAATCATTCATCGTTGTAACCGATTGTAAGAACTCTTTCTATAAGAAAGTTGAAACTGGAAAATGACCAAATTAAGAACATCAGGCTGATCGAGATAAAGAAAGCCGCACGCGTGTTTCTGTGGTTTGAGACCGCTACTAAAGTATCAGGCCAGAGAGCAGTGCAATTTCACATTTGGTTCTAGTTTACAGAGCCGTTAATTTCATTCAAGTATAGTAATTTAATAACGCATTTGGGTACCTAACCGCAGCTTTTAAAAGTATACAGATGTACTGGTGGATTAGCAATTATCCGGCTATGCGTTTTTGGTTTATTCATACCCTTATTGTGACTGCCATTTTTTTGTCAACTCACTATCGATAATTGTCGCTTGTTTCTAGTACTAGTTCTCGTATTCGTACTCTCAATATAAACTGTATTTAGTATTTTGTTGCTGCTAATACTTGCTTCAGGTAGAAAGGTATTATATGACCTGGGGTTAGCAATTAATCCCTCACCTGTTTGGCTTGCTTGGTCGGCTTTCAGGGGAAGATATTTTCCTTGTGCTTTGTGCATCAACAGTACAACAACGATTGTACTCAGTATAACAGAACATCGCCTCATGTTGGGAATCATAATTCTAAAATTTAAGAAATAGAGTTGGTTTTATCACTAATAACTTGAGCTCAAACGAATATAAGACTGCGTGCCGGCAGATACCTGACAGTACCTGGAGTTTAGCAGCACTTTATAACTAACAGTTGGTGATGTTAGCCTCTTCAAGCTTGTGTTTAACTCAGAACTAGCAACGTTAGTTGAATTGTAGCTCTTTATAGCTTTTTAAAATATTGCCGGAACCGTATTGTATGTTTATAACAGCTATGAATCGCGCCGGAAGAAGTGACAACTCCTACTTTGTCGGGCGTTAACTCCGAACACAATACATGAGTATACAGGAAACATCTGCGTGGTGACGTCATACCCTAGTTTAACCCTGTTCTCGGAAGTGTTACATGCCCATTCAGTAATCCCTGTTTAGCCTCCTCCGCATTAAACGACTCGTGTAGTTAATTCGAGCAACGGAAATGAGCCGAAAGGAAAATAAAATGGAAAAAATGACGCTGAATGTATCATGATTAATATAGATCGCAAAGACCGTGTTAGTGCAATATGGAGTTGAAATATCAATGGCAATGAAATGCGTTACAATGTTCTGTGATAACCGGTTAATAGAATAGAAGAGGTTTTTGAACGGAATTAATTCGATAAATATTCATTCCAAAAATGCAACGCTTCAGTCAGCCCTTTTTGCTATATTATCATTATGAATGATGAAGCTATTCGGTTAATCGGAATGTGGACGAAATATATTGAATATAATAAGTATATGACAGTGAAACGTTGTAACTGATAGAATACCTTGAATAACTACGTTCTTTTTTGCATAATCATAAACATTACTATTACTTAATTCAACGTGTGTTTTCTTAATTGGTAGTGTAGTCAATATCATTTCTTGTTATACCGATGTCTCTAGCTGAGTGAAGGTTAATAAATTGTTGTTGTTGTGTTGTTGTTGTTGATAACTGACTATGAAGGAGTCATAAGAGGTCTGAAGAGGAGGGAGATATGGGGGAAAGCAATCGGCCACTGCCGCCGTGTTGAAGAATCAAACATTCGGTGTGCCAGCAAAGACTTCAAACCCTGACCCTATTTCGTACCCGAAAAAGCAATTTTTTATACCCTATTAACAAAAAAAACAACAAGCAAAAATGCCAATAAAAAGACCGTGTTTGCAACATAGCCCGTATTTTTGCTTAAAACTTCGCAGTTTTGAAGATATAAGTATCTTCAAAACTGCGAAGTGACGAGCCATGGCAAAAATTTCGGATCTAATTAAGGAAAATTTTATGGTCCACAGATTCTTCGCGAAAACCGTACCGTTTTCCAGACTAATCAGGCAAAATACATACCCTTTTCCAGACCAATCGGCCCGAACACATGACCCTTAAGGGTGGCACATACCCGTCAGTACCTCCCAACTTACTAGAGGGGAGCACCGCCCACGTTATTGGACGATGACGTCATTGTTAAATTGAAGTTTAGTTTAGTCTGCGTTCGGTTGATTGTATTACGGAATAAGAATACATTCGAAACTATTTCCAAATACCCGGTTCTCAAAGCAGTAAACAAGCAAAACGATTATCCCAATTAAGAATTGGGATGAGTGTAAAACATTCTGTTTGTTTTGTATTTTTGAAAGATGCATACTGTTCGATTGAGGAATCAAATATTTTATTTTACTTGTATGGTCAATCGAGAGCACGTTACCGTTCGGTTACAGAAGAATACGCTTGTGAGAAAAATTTCAGCAAGAGCAAAAAAAAAATGTTATTCATCATCCGATGTAGAAATCAAGAGAAGGGTAAAAATTATAGAGGAGATTTGGTTGTGGAAAGAAAGTAGATTGTTCACACGGGGTGCACTGATAACTTCTCTGTTTTCTCGTCAGTCACTTGCTTGCGAGGTTTGAGAACATTGTAGCCCGAATATGGCTGCTTTATAGGAAGTCACTATCCTACTTGGAACCTCATGGAAAACTAACCGCTGCAAAAAACCAAAGCACGAAAGATTTCTAGTAGTTTCCTATATGTTTTGACGACTTTTAAAAAGAGGGCGATTCATGCATAACAAGTAGGCCAATGAAGGTGTACGTGTAGGAATTGATTTGTTAATCAGATGAAGTACAAACATCATATTTTCTTGTTAAATACCAGTTTTCAAGAATACAATGTGATCGTTTTTAAATAATATTTTGGTCATAGCAAATTAAGCGAGGGTGCAACCAAAAGAGCTCAATCATTTTAATGAGAATGCATGTCAATACTATATAAGTAAATATAAGTATATTTGTCTCCCAGAAAAAGCTTTTAGCATACTTAGCATGGGTTTCAATATTCAGAAATAAATCTATGAGTGGCCTAAGGAAAATAAGGGGCCAGTTAGGTGGGAAGATACTTGACGGGAAACGGGTGGCTGACATACGATGGTCGGAAAATTATTCACTCGTGACACAATCTGAGTTTATTTCTGATTAAAACATATGCGCAGTCGCTAATGCAGATGCGGGCGTTGCCAGCCAGATCGAAAATTAGAAAACTGATCCTGTGTGAAGGTTAGACAGTATCAATTTTTAGAATGTGTTTCCTCTTAGTCATGTGTTACTGATTCTTTTTTGAAAATTATCAGAGTTACATGTGCTGTGGCTAGTTTGGGGAAGGCAGACAATTTTGATGTCCACTTATGGGGTCTTATTTGTTAACAGACAAATATATACTGATATGGAGTTATTTAGTAGCTAAAATTGTTTGCTTTTCTTACTGACTTGGTTTAGTTCATAACGGATGAACTGCAACTAGCAGCGACAAACATATCAGTTTGTGGTTGACTAATTCAGATAATGACTGGTTCATGCAAATAGCCCTGGAAAGACTCTTTTAAAAGTTTGGTAATTGAACAATTTTGCAGTCTGAATATAATATTGTATATATGACCTTGCAAACCTTGTCCGCTTGTTCCCCCAAGGCATGATATTGGGCAATCAGGGAAACATTAGTTTGGTTAACCAAGAGATAAGTGAATCTCATCAGTACACTATCAAGATTAATTAAATATTCGTTAAGATGTATAAAACAATCCGACTTATCCAAAATTCATAAATGTGAGATTGACACAAACATTAATAATTTTATGACCTGAAGTACGCAATTAAAAGGAAGAAGAAAAAGATTAAAATCAGTGATTATGAATAAGATATTTACACTTTAAAGGGCGTTAGAATAGCACGTTAATTATAGCTTTGACCTGCTTGACTTTGAAAAGTGGAAGTTATTAGAGATATACGAAAGCGAAACAAATTCAGTGAAGATTAAAAGCGAGGAAAAGGAGTGTCTATAGAAGGATGTGGGCGACTAGCACTGCGTGTGTTCGGCAAGGTTATGCAGTCGTGGTAACAGAGTTTGTTCCGTTCACAAAATCAACTGAGACTACCTTCATATTCCAAAAATAACTCCCATAGTTGCAAGGCGGCTTTTTTGGCCGGTTTCTTCAAATGCAAAGTTATTTGGTGGACTTCGGTGATTTGTGTTCGTAAAACTGTTGATTGTTTTAGTGTTTCGAATGCTGACTTGAGTTAGCGATATAACTTAAATTTATAAGTCACGTTTTGGTTACAAACACGAAACCTTGCCTTGTTTCGAACAATGAATAAGTTTTTGCTTCTTCGTTTTCCGATGTGAAAGAAGAATTTAATTTAATCGAGTTGAAGCGAGAAGTTTCAAATTTACAAGTGTTTATATGAAGACCAAGCTGACATAGTTTCCAGTTGAGCAACGCAGCAGTAACCCTTATCCCCATATCTACAACAAGTTTTAGTTCTTACGGACACTTAAGAAAAATGTCTGATCCTGGTTAACATTTGATATAAATTTTAAAAAAGTGTTAACTTGTTACATAAACTGAACTAGCTTGAAATTGCCTGTCTTGTGTGTCAAATATAAAGTCGTCATATATATTATTGAGCGCTCTGATAGCTTACTTATCAGTCATTAGTTGATGCTTCTATGTGGACCAAGTGAGTAAGTTAAAGTTATGTCAACGTTCAAGTAACGTAGGAAACATACCTTTCACTTGAATCCTTTAGCTCTATACGACTGTGTTGGACTCGGCGACCGTAACTTGAAGAGTTCACTAGGAATATTGCGCCGCCTTTTATTCAATTTAGCTCTAATTATTTTAGTGTGGGTTGAAGAAACAATTTAGTATTCATGACGTAAAATATGAACAGTTTGTCAGCCGGATGTTCAATGTTCGATTAGTTTTTAAAAAAAATACTTTAAAAAGCAATATATGTATATATACACACACAAATGATATTTATTGCTATATTTAGAAATGTTATGCGGGTCGGTGTACTTCATCGTGTGACATCATACTAAACCCAACGCCTGTGGCCGACTATTTAAAAATTTGACTCACTAGTACTGGTAAGAAGATCTAAATGTAGTCACGTGACGGACTACACTATCACTAGGTGTAGGGAAGTGAATGAAGTATACAAGCAAGCAAGCAAACAACATTTTATCTTGTATTTTTATTCTTATCATTTGGACCTGTTGTAAATAGTTAGATAGTATAGATAGCATAGTTTTAGACCCATTAGGTAGTATAGTCTATAGATAGAATAGTTTTACGTACACCTGTTGTAAATAGTTAGATAGTATAGATAGTATAAACAGTATTGATAAGTTATTATAGTGATGCTTTTATTGTTCAGTAGGAGGGCCACTACTTTTTCCTGTTTTACTGCAACGTGTTACCCTCGTTAAATAAAGTTGTTATAGTAAGTAAATAGGTAAGTAAGTAAGTAAGTAAGTAAGTAAGTAAGTAAGTAAGTAAGTAAGTAAGCAAGTAAGTAAGCAAGCAAGTAAGCAAGCAAGCAAGCAAGCAAGCAAGTAAGTAAGTAAGTAAGTAAGTAAGTAAGTAAGTGAAGGCAGTAGGTAAATTAATACGTAATTAGAACGTAAGTATATATGTAGATAGATTAACAAGTTGTACGGTAAGTACGTATTTAACTTAGCAAGTGGTTTTCATAAATAGGTGCTAAAGTAAGTGAGTAGGTCGGTAGGTAGGTAGGTAAGTAAGTAAGTAAGTAAGTAAGTGAGTGAATAAGTAAGTAGCCAGCTAACTAGGCGAGTGAATAAGTGAATGAGTGAGTAAGTAGGTAGGTGAATCAATAAATGAAAAAGTGACTGAGTCAGTATCCTGGAACTCATCTCTCCCCCACCCATCTTTTGTGGAGAGAAATGATTAATGAAGGTCATTTTTTTTCGAAATGGTCTGAAATGCCACCATGTAGAGAACAATAACGACACATACAGCACTTCAGCCAAGCCATAGTTTATTTGTTTTATAAGCTACAGATATATCGGGCAGAATCGAAATTCCCATACGAAATTTTAAATTATACTTCGAACAGGAATATGAGATATCCAGTACATAAATAGGTTGATATATCAAGCTACACATATTGAGCCTCGGTAAGTTTCATATGCTACGACTTCGCGTATGTACGCAATTTCACTTTAAGATTCTATATTCGTTTACACGATACTGAATTTTCAAACTCTCATTGTGATATAAGTCATTCCGGAATGAGATCATCCCAGAAATTGTCCTGTATCGAATTTTTTTATGGATGAGGTGCTACGCATTTGCTCTTGTCACTAATGAGAACAGACCCTACAATGACGCAATAAAGAGGGCTTGTCATGCTTTTTAGAGTTCAATAAGTCATCGCAGAAGCTCGTATTGTTTGTCAGCGAGTGTTTGGCCACCCGTTTCTAACACTGAGAAAACAATACAGTCCCAAGGGGCGAAGCCCCGATTACTTTATTGTTTAAACACCAATGTGCATGAAAGTGCAAGTTTTTGATATGACTTCTCAAATGAGCCAAATCTGAGCAAAGTTCACCGAAGAATATTATCATTTCTGCTTCTTACGTAACGTTCTACAAATTGTCCGCACAAATGACATTCAAACCTTGTGACATATGTTTCGATATAAATAGTATCGACTAGCTATTCCAGTGGCAGAGTGTATAGTGGTAGAATGTATTAGTTGAACCGGCAGCAGTTTCAAATATCCTTTTTGCCGATCGTCACAAGAAATATCGAGAAGTTAACCTGTTTTCGTGTTTCAGCAGAGTATTTAATGCCTTTTCAGCTAGTATTTTCTGAGCAATGCTAATGTGCCCGATGATGTGATTGGTGTATTCCTGTACAACATCTATCTAAGTGTTGTTGACAGAAAAAAGTTCTTCCCCACCCTTAACGCACAGGCTGCGTGTCGTTTTGTCAGTACTCGATGATTGAGAGTAGAAACACGCTGAAACTCTGCTAAAAGTAAAACGCGGCGTCCTAGACTTGCCACAAGTCGACTCGCATATATACATTTTTCTTATATAGCGATTTAAATTCAAAACCGAGCTTGCTACGCTCGGTCGCTTCAAGCTCGCTGGCCGAGCGCTTCGCGCTCCTTTTGAATCACTATATAGGTTTTGAAATCGCTATATAAGGAAAAAATATGCGAGTCGACTTGTAGCAAGTCTAGCGGCGTCCTTGCACAGCGTAGGGGACGTTTTGAAGTTCTTGACAGCGGAAAGCACGGTCTACCTTGATCGTTTTTAATGCCTTCTTATCTGTGTAGCTTAACGTCACCTTAACACATCATAGTTGACAATTACTTAGTGAATGGGGAGTCTTGGTTCTTTATATAACGATAAAT
>JAOEHT020282812.1:0-10388 GCA_025448195.2 Parazoanthus atlanticus
GCCGGCGCCGCTGGAACCCCAAAAGCCTGAGCCTGTTCCTGACCAAGAAAAGCTTTAAAATGATACCCTGTTTTTGACATCAAAGCAAGAAAAGCATACCCTGTTCTTGACAATTTCGTAGCATATTTTTTATTGAGAATATGCTTTATACATCAGCCATTGTGCTTTAGATATAACATCTACTTGAGCAAAATACCGCAAAATATACAGATCCTGAAAAAATATCTAAAGTTATATTTCTGTTTTGGAATTCAGCCCTTTGCAAGACTTTTTATTCTAAACTCGCTTAAATTTGGCACCCTGTTCCTGACTTAAAACATCGTGTTTTCTATACCCTGTTCTTGACAAAAAGACTTGAAAACCATACCCTGTATAGTCAATATATGGGAGTACCCCCCCCCCTCCCCCGCTTTTGCTATTAAAATATTATATATAATTTAACACAGTATATAATTTTATTTTTTTATTTTACAGGGTCCACCAAGTTCGATCTTATGAAAGAAATATTGCAGTAAACTTGTGGTGGCGCCATGGACTTCAAGTGAATTTTTCATCTTGTAGTTTACCATTGAATATAACCATCAAGAATTTAGAATTCATTGGTTTTGGTGCGCTAACAGATGCTCAAAACAAACTAATTAGGTAATATTTTTGTGAAACTTCTAAACAGAAATGCTTCAGCTTGCACAATTCACAGCTGTGAGGTATCAGTTCAAATATACAGTAAGAACTTAAGTTCTTTTACCTTTCAGACTTAAGTTATTATCATTTTTTTTGTTTACAGGAATAAGATAACAGGTGTTGTTAAAGCTGCTGGGAATTTTTCATTTGAGAAATTACAAACCTTTATGCAGGTAATGCAATATTTACTGAATGTCAATGCTCATATAACTTACATAAATTTTATAGGGGGTACATGTCAGCTCTTAACTTGAAAATCCAAATCTTATCTATGATAGAATCACGGACTGGCACAGGTTTGTGATTTTGATGCAAACTTTGTTCACAATTCCATACAGACATTATAAATTTTAGTAGTGATAGCAGTTCAAATGCACACTTTGCAGTGTTGGATTACTTGTGGAAATTCTACTCATGATCATTGGTAATGTATCTTAGCTAGGAATTTATGGTAAATATATCTTTTTCACATGTTTTGTGCTTAGCAATAAATTTGATTGAAAATTTTCAGTGTTTAGACTTTAAAGTGTATATATCACTTGTGGAGTTTTTTCATATTTAGAATCTACTTTACGTTCTGATCTACAAAGCAAAAAAAAATTTTTGATTTGGATTTTTCTTAAACAGGCGAAATTTTACTTCCGGATTCAAAATGACCGCGCAAAAGGAAGAATGGGTCCATTACAGAAGTCATTCTCAGAGTCTTCAGTCGCTACTACTACACAAACTTCAGGCATTGCTGTACTATCTCATACTTATAAGAAGAAAACATGCAGCGAACAGTGCAGAAACCAAACAACCAAACTCGGAGAATGACTTCTGTAAATGACGTCACAGCCCAACTTGGACCCATTCTTCTTTTTGCGCGGTCATTTTGAAACCGGAAGTAAAATTTCGCCTGTTTGACCGCTAATTGCGCCACGAAGAAAAATCCAAATCAAAAATTTTTTTTTGCTTTGTAGATCAGAACGTTAAGTAAATTCTAAATATGAAAAAAACCCACAAGTGATATATACACTTTAAATTACTTGTTTTCTGTGGCTTAAATCACTTACCAACTCGTACGTATCTCCGCTCTAGTTTGGGAAGTTCTCCAAATATCTTACACACATCTTGACACACCTCTTCAATGTCACGGTTTGCATCCACCTGTTGTTTAGTATGATACGCATTGTTATCACACCACACCGAAAACTTAAATTTCATTTGTAATTTTCACCTCATGGCCAAGGTGGGAAGCTTCCCCAGAAAACTCCATTGATATCAAGTCCTAACAGTTTTTTAATGCTTTATTTGATTGCAATTGTTGAACTGATCACTGCGATACAGATTATTTTATCTTACAGTGAGTAGTTTTTGAGATATTAAGATATTAAGAGTTTTAACTTTAAAAAGGTTATAGAGTATGACGTCACAAGTGTGTTAATTGCAATAAAGAGGCGGCACAGTTTTTGTTTTTCTAAAATTTTATGTGTCTGAAAAATAGAAACGGGAGCCAATGAAAATCACTGGATGAGCTGCAATTAAGTACAAGAAAGCTTTTCCACTCCATGGCGAACAAATAAAAATAAAAATAAAATATACAAGAAAAACTTGGTTTTTCTTTGTTTTTCTTTTTCCACACTTCAAATTCAGGTTCAGATTCATTCACTTGTAATGACATTAACACAAAATTTACCGCTTAGTATAGAGATCTCGAGAACTAATCATCGCCAGTCTTACAAGCAGAATCTCATATAACACAATAAAAGAGATATGTCATTTTAGGTGGGACTTGCCCTTGAATAGACTAATACAGATAAGCCGAGTCAGGTCAGATACTTAAATGTTAGTGTCACTGCCACACATTCCAAAATTCTGTCCTGGTTTTTACTATCGAATTTCCCATTCTCAATACAATAAAACTAAAAAGTTTTATCTTCTTCACCACAAAATTATTGAGGTCTTCAAAACTTTGTGTGTCTCTTTTTCTTTCTTTAGAGCAGGGAGAGGAAGGCGTTTGGTTTTCGCTGGGGATCCGGAAGAGGTTGCCTCGGTTCCAGTCCTTTAAGTGTAATCTGAGCGTGCGGTAATTGGTGACATGCGCACGAGTGAACGATTACATTGTTTACTTTAATACAACGAGGGAAGGTGTGCCAGTATAGTATTTAACTGAACTTGTCGCACATATTTCGCTCAAAATGGATGCAGAAACTACATACAAAGTCCTGGCTGGTGTCTGCACGTTCGGCTCTGGTATGTTCGCCGGTAGTGCTTTCTACATTAATACTATCGAGCACCCGTCACGGATGACAATTCAAGACACGAAGTCCTGCCATCGACAGTGGAAAGAAACTTTTGACCTTGCTAAGAAACAGCAGATGGTGATGCACTTGGCGCTTTGCGTAGCTGGGGCTGGAGCTTACTATGCCAAGCCATCCAAGGGGGGCCCTTGGCTGGTTAATGCTGGAATCCTCACCATAAACTTGCCGTACACTTTACTTATTCTCAAGCCGAACTCCATCGACCCCATCTACGATGACGCAGTCGTGTCGGAGAAAAGCGACGGGTATATTCGCAGTCACATCAACTCGTGGAATCGTTACCACGGATTTCGCACCGTGGTTAATTGTGTGGCGTTTGGATACTGTCTCTACACACTGCTGAAGTAGATGGAACATGCACTCGAACTTCGCGTGATCACATTTGCATTTTAAATTTAATCTTTTCGCTCACGATTGTTATATCAAAGGACGCCGCTAGACAAATACAGATTAGAAGTATGTACATGTACGTCTAAAAAACTCTTACTGTTTATATGTGTAAAACTTTCTATTTAAACGTTGCAATTTTAGTTTCAAATGATATTTTCAATTACCACATGATTAATACGGTGTACTCGAGTGTTTTTCTGCTCAGCAAGTGCATTTGGCATATACCAATTAGTTTATTAAACAAACATTGGCCCAACCGTTTCTCTGACATTTATAAATTATTCCCATCCAGGAAAATTTTTTTGGACGTCAAATAAATATTAAAACTGGCCAACTTTATCTTTGGACTGTTCATATCTAGAAACTCTTACAATTTACTGTAATAAGCGTCAACTTGTTACTGCTCAGCCTGCTGTATGTAAAGTGACAGAAAGTGGTTTGTTTTGAACAATCATTTCAAAATCTCGCATGCAAATCGAGAACTGTCGCTAGACTAATTATACACTGGTTCTCCCGTGTCTACCTAAGAGCAGAATTTAAACATAATAAAGACAATTGCAGTGGACAAACGAAGTCCTTACAACAGTTTTCACTGTTACGTGACCCTTTTTGGTGATGTTTTTAAAATTGCAGCTTAGAAGTCTGATTTGGGGTGTCGTCAGTCAAATATTAGAAAGATTTAGCACAACGTACACGTGAAACGGCAAACAGCAGGAATGGAAATTAGAAAGAAAATTATATGCAGTAACGCTTGCTAAGACTGTATAACATTCCCTATCTTTGCTAAAGGATCGAAAACAAGAAGTTTCAGAGAAAAAATGGACTGCTATGCAGTCTAGACTAACAGCAAATTTACTTGCAGGATCGTTCCTGCCGTTTGCCGTTTCACGTATACGTGGTGCTAAATCTCGCTATTATTTTAAACAGTGCGCATGTACATGCACATGCGGCGGTGGACCATGGAAGGTGCTAAACCAAGCACAAAATGCACGTGTCTTCAGCCCTGTGATTCGTGATTGGTCTTATATTTCTGTCTTCAGACACGCACGGTATATTAACCTGCTGTGGTCGATTGACCGCAGACCAAACAATCTGCACTTTGAGGGTCGAGTAGCAATGAAAAACGACATTGGTAAAAAAATATCTGAAAATCCTCTGAGATTTGGCAATTTTCAGACATTTTGAAACAAATCTTCGGAAACTTTCGCAAATATGAGGGTTAGTACCACTCTCTGAATGTGAAATTCCAGGAGTATTCAAGGAGTATCTAGGTTGATAAAAACCTCTGCAGTTACCGCCAGACTCCTCCCTTACCTTTAACAACAACTTGATACAGACAGCTCGCTGGTGCATACCTACTAACAATTTTCGTTATGTAGTGTGCACTTAGTTGAAATAATTTTCCCTTAGAGCAAAAACTCAAGGCGTTTTTAATCAGTTTGGACAAAAGTCTGAATTTCAAGGGCTTTTCAAGCGCCCTTTAAAACGGAAATTAAGTTCAAGGAGTTCAAGGAGTATTATAAACCCTTACGAGTGCATCAAAAATACAAGTATTCGGCAAGATACACCACAAGTAAAGTCTCGAGAAACCCACCTTTTTTATTTTTTCCTGTTTTCCATAGTATTCTATCACCGGCATTGTTTTCTCTAAGAACACTTGGATTCGTTTCGTGATTGTCTCAGCGTTGTCATCTGCTCTGCCGCTGGTCTCCCCTCGTTTGAGCAGTCTGAGCTCCATAACTTCTGCAGTGCATTCAAAGAAGAGCACGAAGTGGCACTCAACGACCTAAAGGAGAAGAAACGGTTCAGTATCGATTAAATACAGAGCTTTCGAGAAAAAATCAAAGGAAAGATGGAAGGATTCCGATCTTTGCTGGGTCCCCAGAGTCAGGCAAGGCAAAACTGAACAGTTTCTTGTAAGCAGTGTGATCTGGAGAAGAACTTTCACTATCGTAGAACTTGGATTTTAAAAATATAACCAAAGTGGATACAACAGAGGATTTTACCTGTTTTGATTAAATTGTTTTACTATATATCCGAATATTTTTCTTGTAGAAACGAATGATAATAATAATAATAATAATATAAATAAAATTAACAATAACAATAACAATAGTAATAATAATAATAATATTAAAGATGATGACGGTGATAATGTTAATGGTAATGTTAATGATAATTTGGTAGAAATTTAATGGTAATGATAAATATAATGATAATGGTAATGATAATAGCAAAAATAATCGGTACTGGTAACATTTGATCATGATAATTATGATATGAGTATTAAAGATGATGAGTGATGAATGATGACGTTGTAATGGCAACGGTCATGATAATGATAAAAACAAAGATAATGATAATGGAAACAATGATAATCGTGATGATGGTAAAAATAATATTAACGATGATGAATGATGACGATGGTAATGGTAGCGGTAACGATGATGATCATGATGATGATAATCATAACATTAGCAATAATGAGTGATGAATGATGATGGTAATGATAATGATGATAAATGTCAATTAACAATCTCCATGCAATTTCACTCTGAATTACGAGTTGTACAAAGAAAAACTTACGTAAACGTTTACGAGAGGCTTGAGTTTTGAAAGCGATTTGTGCATCTTGGAATTTTCAAGGATCTAAATTCATTTGTAACAATGGGTACATCGGCAAGCTAACTTTCTGGTAGTAAGTGTACAACAGTCGGTTTTAATTAAGCTAAGTCTCGCTTCCTTTTTGTTACCTCAGACTCAAACTGTGTTCCCTGCTCAACCTCGCGCGGAAATCCATCAATCAGGAAACCTGGAGCATCCGGGTACTTGAGCATCGCATCACGCAGCAACTCAATTACAGCTTCCTGCAAACACAAACGCATATACTTGCTGGATTTTATTAGAAGCTGACGAGGGTTTGGCAGTCAAACATAGCTCTTTACTTCTCATACCTCCACTTAGTTAACTATAGATATTAAAATAAACTGCAAGAAAAAGAAATATAAATAGCCACAGTTATTGAAAAACAAACAAATACGCCATTGGGAAGGCACTCGTTTAGTAAGGATGCGTTCAATTGGCCGCATTTTAGAACAGGAATACACTTCGGAATATTTCTAAATATCCTCTCGAAGCAGTAAACAGTCAAATCGTTTCAGCCGAATAAGAACTAAGATGAGCTTAAAGCACTACCGCTTGTTTTTTATATTTCGAAAGAAGTATGCTGCTCAATTGAAGGGATCAAAGTGTTTATTCCACATAATCCTATTTCGCTAAATCGAACACAGCCTTAGTACTTTTAATTTGCTCACCTTCATATATGTTCGTACACACACAAACAAACAAACAAACACACACTCACACACACACACACACACACACACACACACACACACATACATAACTATACAATCTCTCATAATTCACCAGCGAACACGTTTTAAAATTTATACTACACTGCCAGCAGATTCTGTTCTCTTTTGCCTTAGTCAAAGCACAAGGGAACGACAAATCAAAAAGGAAGATTCCCTGCACTTCCCCTTCGTTCGATTTCATCCTACTTTGCTTGTTTTCCTACGGACAGATTATCCCAGACGGTATGATCTGCAAACAAACAAAACATACCTTCGGCACAAGTTCCCCTTTCTTCATAATTTCTACTAGCATGTTGCCTCGCTCGGTCCCAGACTCCACCTCAGCACGCAAAAGGTCGCCAGTTGAGAGGTGCACATAACCAAACTTCTCAGTGATGCGGGCACACTGGGTCCCCTTACCTGATCCCGGACCACCTATAATGTAAGCACATTGTTAAGGTGAAGGTAGAGTTCAAGGTAATGGTGAAGGTAACGGTGAAGGTAGAGGTAATGGTAAAGGTAGAGTTAATAGTAAAGGTGAAGGTAAATGTAGAGTTAAAGGTAAAGGTTACAACGGTGAAGGTAGAGTCAGTAAAGGTAAGGGTGAAGGTAAAGGTAGCGTTAAAGGTAAAAGTGAAGGTAACGGTAAAGGCAGAGTTAAAGGTGAAGATAACGAGACACGTTCCAGACACACAGACCCGTTCCAGACACACACAATCACATTCCAGACACTCAGACACGTTCCAGATAACACACGTTTCAGACACACAGACACGTTCCAGACACGCGGACGCATTTCAGACACGTTCCAGACAAACAGACATGTTCCAGATATACAGACACGTTCCAGACACACAGACCCGTTCCAGACACACAGATACGTTCAAGGCACAGAAACACATTCCAGTGACACAGACATGTTCCAAACACACCGACACGTTCCAGTGATACGGGCACGTTCCAGACACAGACATGTTTCAGAGACACGGCAACACAGACACCTCTTACCTAAGACAAAGACAATCCTTTGTCCTGAAAAGGTTTCCCACTCCTCTACCCAATCGTTCTCCGCATCCACCGGGATCTTTTTCTTCTTTCTCTTGACTTTGCGCACTTCCTTAGGGGGGAGTTCCCCGAAAATCTTCAAAACGTCTGCGAATACATCATCAATATCGCGATTGGCGTCCACCTTGGAACGATAAGATTTGGATTTAACATTAGACCAGAAAACGTTTACTTAGCGTAGTTGCATCAAATAATTTGTCAGAGTTTTGGGAAACTACCAACGCACTTACATTTAGAATTTACTTAGGTACATGTATAATAGTGGAATTTCACGATACTCCATTTCTGTAATAATAATGGCTAATATCATCAGTAAGCATTTGGATTTGGCTAAATGTCCCAACAGAAACAAAAAAAGAACAAATGATTTTAAATTTAAGTGCAGGGTGGTATGGACGGAACTGGATTACCATTCGTCTGATTTGATTTGAAATTCATAAATCATTTCCTGGAGTAACACAGACCTTGCGTATAATTTTGTTGTTCTAGTATGACGCCCATCCAAACGTCATGTAATTCGTCACATCCCATAGAAGTTTATTTGACATGACAATGATAAATTTGCACAAAAACTTTGCTCTTAAGCCAATTTGTATCAACAACCAGCTGTTGTAAATTTATTCATATATCTCATATATATACAACAATTTGTTAATTTGGAGCCAGGTTGACGTAATGGTCATCATGCGCCCCTCCGATCACGTACTCTCATCCGGGTTTAACCCTGGATTCGTACGTGGGCTGAGATTTGTTGATCTCATTTCTTCCGAGTGTTTTTCTCTGGGTCAACAAACTATCCTCCCTTCACAAATTAATCAACTTTCATTCAAACAGTGTGCCAACCAGCATTCAAACACAACACTGAGTGACTCTGGTTTGACAGATTTGGTAAGCACTCGATCACGTGCTACATAGTAATGTGCATGATTGTAGGGTGAGACAGATTTCTTCAATAAAATTATAACCTATGATGAAGAACTCTGCAAGCAAAAGGAAGAATAATCTTTATTCTTGAGTTTGCACTACTTACAGTGTCTACATGCACGTCAGATTTCAGGTTTTGCAATTTCGTGGAAGTGCCAAATAATTCCTTAAAATTTTGGAACATCAAAATTCATCCAAACTTTTGTAGGTAACTAAACTAAAGGTCAATTAATATTCTACCATTTACTTGCAATATTTAGTCTTCAGATTTCTATTCTTATGAAGAAATCACTTGCACATTAAAATTAAGTATGCACATTACCGAGACTGCCTACACCCATGTTGCTTTTTTCCTAAAAACAAGGCTTTCAACAAGGACAAGGGGCTGGGGAACAGATATCCGAAATTGCTTTGCTAAAGCATCAAAAATTCATGAAAGCTTTCAGGCCTCTCACCCTTTTAAGTTTGTTTGATTTCTCATAGTGCTCAATCACCGGCATGGTTTTCTCTAAATATGTCTGAAAACGTTTCTTGATTGACTCGGCATTGTCATCAGCTCTACCACTAGTCTCTCCCCGTTTGAGTAATCTTTGTTCCATTATTTCTTCACTGCACTCAAAAAACAACACAAAGTCGCTCTCAACAACCTGTGAGGATTGAAAAGATTAATGAGAAATTTATTTATATTTCTAATTCATCTATTCTAGATATATTCAAGGGTGGATCCAGAAATTAGAAATGAGGTGGGAAGGTTAGGAGCCTCTTGGGGCTTTCTAATAAAGTTTTCTACTTGCACCATACGGGTATGTGTCACCCTTAATTAGGGTATGGTTTTTGGGTCGATTTGGTCTGGAATAAGGCTATATAATGTATAAAGTTTTCTCTGAGATTGGTAAGAAACAGGGTGTAAATTTCTTCAGTTTTGTCTGATCATGAAACAGGGTATAGAAAAATTGCTTTTTCAGGACTGATTATAGTCAGCTTGTGTGGACAACCCACCCATTAATTATGGGCAAGTACCACCTTCCAGGAGAAAGATAGGTGAAGAGGCAGATGAACAGGATAAGCAAAACAGAACTAGATAAACTTAATTAGTTAGTAAATACCAACATAACCAAATGTTCTAAAGACAGTGGCATAAAAAGTAGAAAAATTGACAGTGATTTTAAGAAAAAACTGGTTCATCAGGTTGCCTTACCTCTCGTTCAAACTGCAATCCTTGAGCAATTTCCCGAGGAAAGCCATCAATCAAAAATCCTGGAGCTTGGGGCTGCTCTTCCATCGCAGCTTTGAGAAGATCAATTGTGATTTGCTATAGAGATGAACAACATAACATACATTGATTCATTATTGTACACATACTTTTATAGAATTTAACAACAAAAGAAATGAACCTACATGTGACTGCTCGCAAAAATGGTCTTAGTTGGCATAGTACCTTTTTAAACATTGATAGGACATGATCGACCTTTAATTAGCTGAGTTAATTAGATAAAAAAATTATCTGTAAGTGAACTATATAAATTTTAGAGTTACTTATTAATAACAATATGCTAGCATGCATAATATAATTATTATAACTGTTATAATGTTATACTGTCTGCATGCTGTTCAGTCCAGAACGAAACTAGGTCCTCCAAAATGAGGATGAGGGGGGGGGGGGACGGGG
>JAOEHT020282897.1:0-10387 GCA_025448195.2 Parazoanthus atlanticus
CTCCCCCTCCCTCTCATCCATCTCCTGAGACTTTTCCTATAGTTTTTGGAACTCGATCGGTTGATAACTTTTCACGAAGCGAAATGGAATGAAAACTTCAGACAAAAAGTAATTTTTTCCTAATCCAAGAATATCCGGCAATTTTTGTAACGAACTTTCAGGGGGTCCGGGTTGACCCCCCCCCCCCCAACATCACTTCCAATACCGTACAGTACTACATCGAATAATTTTTTGTCGAAATACTGAGTTCAAAATTTACCATGAAGGAAAACAAACGTCCTTTACTTAAGGGTTGCTACAGCTTTTAAATCGAATGATTGGTAAAAATGTTGACTTGTTTTAATCTATTTAATTATTTCAGATGAAAACAGTTGCAAAATAATTGTTATTTAGAACTTGAACAAATTTCGCAACCAAATTTTGCTTTACATCGATCATTTCGAATAAATTCTAAATAGAGACTTCCTGTATTAAGTTCGAAGATGTCTTCGTAATCAAGCTACAGTTGCTAAAAAGTTTGTGGCAATTTCTAAAAATAGCAAAAGTTTGATATCCGAAAACCCAGGAGCGGGGGTGGTCTCAACACCCCCTCCCCCTCCCACCCGCACGTTCGTGAGTCGTACAACGGTCCCCTTTCCCTTCCATTTAGTTTCTTTTCACATCCCTTCCCTTTAGTTTCTTTTCATATCCCTTCCCTTTAGTTTATTTTCCACCCGCCTCCCTTCCCTTTACTCGTTATCGACTTTAGTTTTCCAAGTCAGTGTCAAATTTTGGTCATGATTGTCGTATGTACAAAATAAAACCATGTTCGTGGCCAATGCAATGCGTTTACAAGTTTTCTTCTTAACCACTTCTTTTTGTTTTTGCCTCTATTTGGAACTGCAACTTTTTGGACGTTTCGCACGTTTCTCGTACTTGAGGGTTGACGCAGTTGTCAGGTTTCAAAGCTCTAGTTTTTACTATTAGTTTATTGGTAGTTTTTCACTCGAAGCTTTTCACCGAATTTTCACCCGGTTTTTCACTCCAAGTAGTTCACTCCAAGTAGCTCGCTCCAGGTTTTTCACTCAGACTAAAATATTTGACTGAGTAAATTTACGGAAAGCTAGAGAAAATTGAATTGTGAAATTTATTCGTGTTAATATTTGTAGTACTCGAAATGAAATTCTTGCAACTTTTCTGAAATCTACTTGGCACTGTGGCAACCCTCGACTTGTTTCATCCAAAAGCTAAAGTTAAAAAACGTTCAACCCAAATACTTGTAGTCTAAATGTTTGACCTTCATATATACTCGATGCACAGAGTTTATGTGCAAAATAGAATTCGCAAGAGGAGCATCCGGCCTCTCCAATAATTTCGCTATGTTTTATTTTCATTTTAAGATTTTGTTTTTAGGCGCATAGGCCTCTGCAATTGATGTGCAAAACTGGGTTTAACGCATTGCACTGAACCATGGCATAAGAATTTTATAGAAACTTGTAAAACAATTTGCAGGATCTTGCGTTTAATTTAACAAATAAAGAACTTCACAAACCAAATGTACAATTGTACAAAGCGTTTTTTGTTGTGCTACTTTTCACCGTTGGAAAAATTTGAGGAAGATTTAGTGAAAATTTGAAAAAGAGAGTGAAAATTTCTAGTGAAAATTTCCAAAAAGAGAGTGAAAATTTCTATAGTGAAAATTTCCAAAAAGAGAGTGAAAATTTCTATAGTGAAAATTTCCAAAAAGAGAGTGAAAATTTCTATATTGAAAATTTCCAAAAAGAGATGGTAAAATTTCTAGTAAAAATTTCTAGAGTGAAACTTTCCAAAAAGAGATAGTAAAAATTTCTATAGTGAAACTTTCCAAAAAGAGATAGTAAAAAAAAATATTTTTTTTTACTGGCGATGGATTTATTTTCAAGGGAATTTCGCAAAAAGAATTTTTTCCCAGAGTAAACATAAAACGCACAGAAGTTATTCTTCAACTTTATTATGTATTCTACACTGTTCCGATTCCTCTCGGTAGGTGACTATATCTGTAGTCTTCAGCATACCAGATTCCAACTGTCAAAAAAAGAAAATCAATTAATAACCAGTGTCAAATTCCCTGTAGTGGTAACAACTGATGAGCAAACTTTGGTACAAGTGACGTAACCACAAATCAAATAGTGTTTTTGTGATCCCGTTTTAAAGGAAGTTCACAACATTTCGAGTCTCATTGCCGATCTTTATCAGATTTTGTAGACTGAAATCATGCACAAATTCATCATTTTGAGTAAACTCGGGGTTCGTACAGATATTGGAATACAGATATTCCAGACTCAAAGTTAGGTAGTCGTTTTACATAAAAGTATTACAGACTGTTGCCATTTCACGCAAAAGCCAAGACTTTAGATAACTTTCGAGCATATATTTTCAAAAAATAACATTTCTGCAACGGGGAAAAGCCCAGAAAATTCAGACATCTTTTTGATTTCCAGACTTTGTACGAACCCTGTAAACTTAGCAAAAATTCGATTTTAGTCTTCTTCAATGATCAAATAATTACTCAAAAAATGTGTCAAGCCACCTTAACTTATGACAAGTGGTGGAAAACTCTTCTGGCACTCGAAAAATTGGTTCGTTTGTTCCCATTGAAAGCCAGCAACAAAAAAGTGAAAATACGGCAATTCATTTTAGAACAGAGCAATATATTTATGCACAACAAGTGAAAACCAATATCGGGGAAGGGGCACAAGGTAATTTACCGATCAAATCGAAACTTCAACATCCCATGCCCGGGCAGCGGGGACTTGTTCCAGGGGAATTGTCTCAGATTCGTGATGTACACTAGCACGAATCAAGTCAGGCCGACTGAACTTTATAGTTGTATGGCTGTTTTAGTAGTTTCGATAGATTCACTTTTTATTTTAAAAAATGTATTTCTCGTCCAGAAACAACTCGCAAAGTAAACGCTACAAATAATCTCTTCTGAAAACGCTCACTTCTCGGGAGTGGGGAATTTCAACTATCCAAGCTTCAAAAGTACAAATGCCCGGGGTGGATGTTGAAGTTTCTATTTGATCTGTACATGACCGCGGCTAAAAAGTAATAACTCGATGTTTTTTACACGTTTTCCTTTTATTTATTATATCATAGAACATTCAATATGTTTCCATGCCGGAAATTATTTACTATAGGCCAAAAGGAAAAAATTCCGGTCGTCATCAACGCCCGCATTTCAAAATTGATGGTGCATTTAAAAAAAAAAGCTATTTTCCCATGTTCTTTCGTTAAGTGCCCAGCAAAATGACTGCCGATC
Source organism: Parazoanthus atlanticus (assembly GCA_025448195.2). Lineage (NCBI taxonomy): Eukaryota > Metazoa > Cnidaria > Anthozoa > Zoantharia > Parazoanthidae > Parazoanthus > Parazoanthus atlanticus. Next base: position 3,281 of record JAOEHT020282897.1, read on the forward strand.
GTCACCGTTTTCCACAATATGTATTTTCTCTTAAAGAAAATAGACAAATATTTACTTCGCGCACTTTTTGAACATTTGACGACTATTCAACGGCTACTAAAAAACGTCAGCCGCATTTACTTGTTGAAAAACTTGTGATAAGAAACCGGGATTATTTCTATTTGGCCTTTATCCGGCGCCACGAGTTCCTGCGAGGTGCGCTCGAATGGAAATGGGCCCACGCTAAGAACTAACGTGTTAAACAACTCTAACGTGCTCTCTTTGTTGGTACATGGTAGTCTAGAGACGTCACAACTAGCTTACACTCTTTTTATAAGAACGTCTTTTTGGGGGCCGAGGCTGAAAAGATCTTAATTTTTTCAGAATCTCAACTTCGAGTTTTCTTGATCAATATTGTTTGGAATTTTGTCTGAATACATTCAACGGCTGTTCCCAACATATAACTCAGTTCGTATAGGTAATCAAATGCGTTGCTATCTCTCACGATATTTAGTAGCGGTTCTCCGTTCCATTTTCAAAATTTATAGAAACAAACGTTCCTTTCAGCCTCAACGTTCTTATAAAAAATGTGTAATTAAGAATGATAGGCAACTTCTGATTAGCACAACATATTGATTTCAAATCCTAGAAGGAAACGTTTCCCGTCTGTGAACAAAAATACCACCCAAGAATTTACCCTGTTAAAATCGATACATTTTTCAAAACTTTCAAATTTTAATCGAAAACTTTGCCTAACGAGATCTGTTACACCAAGTTGCACCAACCACCCCGTTCTAGCCCCCCCCTCCCAAAGTTTTTGCGACCATAAATCTCTTTGAAACTTGCAGTACCTGCAGTCCAAGTATGAACACATCTTTTGACGTTAATTGGATGACGTCATCACTTACAATTTATGCAACATTAATTATACAAATTAAAGTTTGAATCAGGGATTTTTTTGAAAAAAATTTGTTCTAATTTTTTCTTTTCTATTTTATTCTTATTATTTTCCTATTTGAAGCTGTAAATACACGTTTTCTACTAAGTTCAAGCAAATTCGCTACAATTTTGCCAAAAATGTTTTCGAAAAATCCAAGATGGCGGCCATGTTGTGAAACAACTGTTGCCATAGCAAGAGCTCTTAATTAACTTAATTGTTGTTATGGAAAGTAATTAGCTAACCAAAAGCTCGATCTTTTATGTGCAAGTATTTGGAAATTCATGGGGGATCCGATTGACCCCACCCCCTCCTTAGGCTGATTTGTTAGTAAAAATAGCTTGGCCGTTTAAGGGTTAAACAACCATGTTACTTTATTGTACTACGCAAAAGCTGATAGCTTTAATTACAATCCAAAAGTGATGAGGAACTCCCAATGAACCAATAGTTCAAGAAATACTCTTGTTCAGCACTGAAACGATATATTTTCAGTTTTAATGAGCCAAAATTATAGAATGTACAAAGCATGTCATTTTAAAAGGAATATAAAATCAACACTAACATTTACATGGCAACTTGTAATCCAAAGTCTGCCGTCTTAGAGCTTAAAAAATTTTCGTATCTTTTACAAAATTGTCGGAAAAGGCAGGCCTACAGCTACTCATACAAAAACTTCATTTTGGAACAGGAATTTTTTAGAAATTCGTGAGGCTTTACAAAGAGAAACCCAATTTCCATAATTGAGGAGTAACCGATGACGTCATCAACAGAGACAAATCTAGAGTTTGGTTCAAATAACCCCCCTCCCTCCCCCAAGTTAAAGGGCTGTTTCACGGTTGAACAATCCGGTTTATCTTTAACAGAAGTTCGATTTTAAGTTTCATATCCAAGGAATTTAGAAAAAGAAAACAAGATGTTTGATCACTTAATTATAGAATTCGTATTCCGAATTAATTAAGACACAAATCTGTAACAGGAAAAATAATCGCCGGCCAAAACTGAATGTTCATGAATCCGTTCCGCCATTTACAACCAAAAACTGAACAAAGTTTTTTTTTATTATGGAGCTTTTAGAGCTTAGTTTTTTCTGTAAATTAACCTTTGAGCATGCGCAAAGCCGTGAAAGAGCCCTTTTACAAATAGGAGAACCCATTGGCGACGAAATGAATACTTACTTTCTTGGAAAGGCTTGTTCCGGGACATAAACCTGCAAGGCACGATAACAAGTTATTTGTTTCTCCTAATATGGATTTAAATCGGTTTCAACCCAAACAATTTAAGTGCTTCTCGAGATGACAAGGGTTTTCACTAATTTTATCGTGTCATTTTTCTCATCTCTTACAGTATGTTCGTATGTTCCGAGGCTTACATCAAAACTAACTCGACTGGTCTCGACTTAACTAGTTTAAACAGCGACTAACCAAACGTAAATTTAGAATGAAGTTTATCAACACATTTTTGCTGCTTCATCTATAACCTTTCTTTAAAATTTGTAACGTCTGACAACTTCAAACCAACAGAACCTCCGGTTGTTCTTTTCCCGATACGTGCTAATTCATTTCGAGAAATAAAAATTCTCAAATATAAGATGAACAAAAGTATCAACATTTTCGAAAACTACATGCATGCAATTTGACCGCCAACAACGTTTTCAACTGTAACCGAGGAAAGCAAATTCTTACTTCATGAAAAAAGATTCAAACGCGGTATTCATTTAATTCAAAACTATGGAACTGAGAAACTAATTCGCCGTCGAAGTTTCGATATGGAAAGTTAACTCACCTTGCTTTAAAGTCGTTCGTCCCGAACAAGCTTGACATGAAATGGAAGAACAAATTTTGTGCATTAGATACAATATATCAGAAACAAGGATACAAGTATTCAAGCGATTAAAAACGATTTTCGCGAAGGTTAACTACTTCAGCTTACCCAAGTCTTTTATAGCAGAGAACTCTAACAGTCTTCACCCAACGAGTGTTAAACGTGAAATGATAAACTTATGCAAGTTGCACAACTTGTTTGCCACAATATTATGCTAGCTGTAGCACCTCCGTTTCATACTAATTGTGAAATTTGGCAAAGTTATTTGCCACAAATTAGCACCTATGTGTAATGTTGTTGATGATTGGTTTGATCCGATCAGTCCCCTGGTATTTCCGCCTTCTATTTGATTATCTATCCACAAATAAAGACAACTTCACAGTGCCGTTTCAAGCGCGCAATTAACGAGTTTTGAGGCGGCTAATGACATTTGAATTTCTCGATTTACCATCTGCAGCAATTTCTGTTGCTTTTTCTCTGAGCGAGAGTAAATGGTTCGAACTAGAAGCCCTATATGTACTTTAAGCCGAACTGATAGCAAAACGATTCATATTTGCTATTCGCGTTATTAAAAAAACCTAAAACTTGTGCTTCGCACATATGGAAAATTCTTTGTTTAACAAAATATTCCCTTGTTCACTTCTGCAAAACAAATAATTTTTCGGTAAAACGCGAGTTTCAAAGTTGGCGCATTCTTACGTGAAATATTTTTACTCTAATCTGTTACGCGCTCAACCTCATTGGCATTTGCGACTTGATTTCTTGAACTCCCTAATTAACTAAACGCAACTTCCAAACTTTAAAAAACATATGCTGTATTAAGTTATCGACTTTATGTTTAACAAATTATGTCTATGGTATACTAGGAACATAGACAATATTGTGACAAAAGGACAAAATAAGAAAAACTAAATTAGGAAAGATTTATACTTTTGCTGCCACTTCTACCCTCTCAGGAGGGAGGGGAGGGGGGTCGTTGCAACCCCCCAACCCCCAAAAATTTTGGATTTTTTTAAATAAATACATGGGTATGTGGACAAAGGGTAGGTAAATTGAACAAATGGCAATCTTAGCTAAAATGCAAAAATGGTATTACGAAAAATCTGAAAGGAGGGGTGGCAACAACCCCCTCCTGAGAGAAAGGCTTGACTTTCACACAATTAGAAATTCGGTGAGATTGATCCAAGCGTTGAGCTTTTATAGAATCTATAAATTCCATTCGATTTATTTTATAAAGTAAGCCGCAGTTCTTCCCCAGAGTTTTTATTTTAAAAAACTAGACAAAAATATTCCCATTCCAATCCTTTTAAAACACATGAATTAATTGATGTCCAACTTAAAACAAGACCTTTTTCTATTGTTTTGCAATAATTAATTGTGATGGAAGTGCAGTCCAGTTTGGTCTGTAATAACAAAATGGGACGACCGCAAAGCCATAGTCTGATTTGTTTATCACAAGTATCATTACAGAGAAGATTGGACGACTCAAAGTCCTGTTACCACTTTTAATTTCTGAGAAAAATAGCATAAGAAATAGGTTTGAATAAGGCTATGTTCACACTTGGTGCCCGAACACGTTTCCCGAGTGCGATTATCGCCGAGCCGTAACGTAACACGCCATATATTCAAGTACCTACGCCATAATTCTGGAACGGCGCCCGTGCCCGAGTACAAAGTCGAGACCTTGTACTCGCGCACTTAACTGCTGTTGATATCTTGGGTACCCAGTGTCTGAACCAGCACCATTTTGTGCCGGTGCCAAAGCACTAGTGCTCGGGCACTATGTGTGAACATAGCCCTAAATGGTGTTGATATCTTGGGTACCCAGTGTCTGAATACAGCACCATTTTGTGCCGGTGGCCAGGCACTAGTGCTCAGGCACCAAGTGTGAGCATAGCCTAAGACTCACTGTTATCGCAGTTAAAAATGGTATCGGTGAGGAGAAATAGATTAAGTTGGATCTATTTAGCCCCTCCCCCTTCTTATAAGCCCCCAGTGTGAGGCGTGAAAAATGTAATAAGCCCCCACATCTATTTACCCCCCCCCCCCCCCTCCCTCCCATGGCTGACATTTTCGTCGATGCGTGGCGGATATTTTCCGGTATCAAATGCTAGCACTAATAAGCATTTATAAGGCACAAAAATTCATCATTTAATTTGTTTTGTTTTGTTCACTCTGATTAATTCTAAAATTTTTGTCACTTTGCAGTCCGTTGAAGAACCTTGTAACCGGAATTTGTGATTAAAGTAATTTAACATTTCTAAAGAACGTGAAAATTTATTAAGCCCCCAGACTACCTGGTCACTAATATCCATACTCTGACTTCCGTCGGTACTTATGAGATGGCGTTATCTTAATCAACCTAAAAGCTTACTTACCTTCTTACGGCCTTTGTTCTTTATTTACGCGCTCCAAACTTCGAAATTTTCTCGAAACTGAAACGAATGACGCGGAATCTAGAAAGGCACCGGTCACCCTTTTGGACAACAAACTGTGTTTAATTTTAACAAGGTACAGAGCGGGCGGAGCAATGCTGATTTCGGGAAGGGGCACATGATAGAGTGAGTTTTGCGAGCGCCCTAGGCGCGAGCCGTTTTAGGAGGTCGGGAGTATGCCTTCCGTGTAGATGCCTTTTTCTGCATCCTTAGCACATTTCTGTTGTATTTAGCTCAAAACAAAAGTAAAAAGAGTATTATTAAAAATCCTCCTCTTAAAGTTGTGGGGGAGGGGGGGGGGTCGGGAGCATGCCTCTCCGGCCCCCCTGCTCCGCCGGTCCTAACTGACGCGTACGGCATAAAATGAAATTTGACAGACTTGGGATGTCTTTAAGGAAAAGCGTTGGGTCGGATACAGTTCTATCCTTTTTCACTATATATCACGCTTTTCCAACCAGTATTTTATCATCGTCAGTTTAGATGAATTTATAGCTTTCCATTGATATACAGGCTTATGGGTATGACTAACCAATTGTATCTATGGGGTTTTGTGTATCCAAAAAACTACATGTATATAACAGTACGAATTACAGTGGAACCCGCCTTACGGCCACCTCGTTTATACGGTCACCTCGTCATTATGGCCACTTTTTTATGTCCCGGCAAAACGGCCATTCATTTTCTTACAAAAAAATCCCGTTAATGCGGTCACCCGTTAATACGGCCAACGGCCACATTTTGAAATCCCAAATAGTATAATCCTTTATTATTTTACCCCGTTCATACGGCCACTTGTGCTAAATTTCAATAGAAAATGAAAACGCCTGTGACATATCAATTTCATTGAATTGTAATGTACTAATCAAACATCACCTGTTTTCATTATAGAAATAAATCTTGACAAACAGTAACATCCGGTTAGATAAATTGCAAAGCGATTGAGTCATTGTGCTCCGCCACAAAGATGATTGATGCCAAAGTATTGTATGTACTGAGTGAGGTTTCAAGTATTGTTTACAATTATATCCACATTCCAGTTGGTGTCCTGACGACCCTTAAGTCATGAAATTTGGCCCTACCCCGTTAATAGGGCCACCCCGTTAATACGGCCAAATATTTTTGGCCCGTTGATGGCCGTATTAACGGGGTTCCACTGTATACTTACTAATTTGGGGGAAACAAATAATCATTATCAACAACAACGACAACAACAAAATACTGTTGAGGTAAAGACAACAGAAAGCAAAGTCTAAGATATTGCATATTATATTCAGTGCAGTGTGCACACGAAACAAGGTTTGTAGCACAAGTTTAAATTTTACAAAAACTAACCTACAGTCCAGACCCAAACTTGCAGTGTACTTGAATCACCGAAGCCGAGGCTAATCGAGCTGCACCACACAAAGCCACATAAACTTGTTCCAGGGTACTCGTCTGCACATCAGCTGCAATGCAGAGACTGAAACAGCAGCAATTATGTTAAATTATCTAAGACCATGCTCAGATTATCTTGCTCACCAAGGCCGTTGTTATTGGGGTTGGGATGGTGTACGACTGTGACAGCTTCAAATTTATTTGTAGAGAGGATAACGAGTTCCTAGGGGAATTCGGGGGCTTGTTCGCTTGGAAATTTTTGTGATAGCATTTCTTGATTTCTGAAAGTATTCTCTAGTTGTTATAAACTGCTATGAACCCTCTGAACTTACAAGACCTTGCCACAAGCCAGATGATCTTGTGACCGAACGGCCTGAACCACGGCCCGATGGCACTCGACTGACTGCAAACATTCTGCCTACGGTTACTCAAGAATTTCGTTTCGTAAGACTTAGAGGCTTGTGTTATAGTGATGTAGTGGATATGTGTATATAGAACGTCTTTATCGGACCAGTACAGGTTATAAATATTGGAGTGATAACGGGTCACCTATTCAAAACT
>JAOEHT020282988.1:0-10387 GCA_025448195.2 Parazoanthus atlanticus
AGCATACAAAAGCACCTAAAGGCGTTTTAGTTGATTTTCAGCCATTAAAAAAATATATGGCAGTTAAGAACAAAATATTATAAAGAACATTTTGAGCCTCAAATTGCTAAAAAAAATAAGAACATTGAGCCTGAGCAAAATTTTGCTGGTTCTTAATTTAAAAAAAAGTGTAGTTAACTACGGAGGTTCAAACAACAGCCAATATATTAGATAACAACTCTAGTTCACACTCAGTTCTTTTGTGCTCTTCTCCGCTCTGCGTACTCGAGCTCTTTTCGGAGTACGGTCAAAGTTGTTTCGGCAAGTATAATATGTCCAACCTTCTCGATCAATTTCATGAAATAGCAATTTATTGATTACATGTATATTAAACATGGATGGCATCTCAGGTTCTGCACGCGGTCACAACGTAACAGGTATCGGACTATTTTTTAAATGTCGAAACATACTCTCTGAACTGACTTCGTCGAACATATTTTGTACTAAAAGTGGGTCACTAATTTGCCTTGTAAACAATTTTATTTATGTAACTGTGTCCGAACCAGGAAAATCTCGAGAAAATCTAGAAACTTGACTGACAATATTTGAAATCTCTATCGTTGAGGCTTGAGTTACGGCAAAGAATCGTTCTTATTTTCCGAAATCTTTTTTCCCAGTCAAAATGTAAATTGGAGTCTGGCATAGGTCTCTCAAGTCCTTGCTATGAAACAGAGACAAATTAATAGTTGTTATGACGATCATTACTTAGTAAATCTATGAAGATGGGGTACAGTTTTCTTAGTAGGAGTGCCATGATATAATTTAAAAACTATATTATCTTTATAAATATAAAATATAAAATAGTAAATAGAAATTTTGAAATTTGGATTTTATATGACTTAACTAATTTGTTCTAACTAATTTTAGATTTTGTATGTTCGCCTCAAAGATGAGTTTGGGAAGTTCGTTGGATTTAGATATATTGCAAAGCCAAGTATTATGTTTTATGGTAATATTGCCCCGACTAAAGTTAATATTTGTATTTCATAAACCACAATGTCTTGTCTGATATTAACATACATATTCTTGGGGCATAAAAGTTTTTGGAAAATATAGAATACTGAGAGGCAGATTGTGTAAAAGAGAAATCAGTACTGTGGGTACACATTCATCTCTTGTATGCACTTCTCAAATCACTACACATGCATGTCGGCTAACAAATTGGTGTACATAAAGCCAGACAAGTTTTCGACGAGAAATAGAACTAAATTTTGCCTAAATTTAAACACATAACGACTAAATAGAAAGCTACCAAAGTATTAAAAGAGGACACAGACTTACTGTATAATCGCTTTTCTGGTAAGCGTAGGTGATGGAGGGTAAATTCAACTGTTTAAAGCGAACAGAGGTTTACCTTATAAAGGGAGTATGGCCACTGCGACGTACAGCGATAAAGAATTTCCCAGAATCGTTTGTGCGTAATCAAAGTTAATGCCAAAAAAGCGACATCACGCGATCGATAATTTGGAATGACAGACGTATTTCACTGAAGGGGAGTATTCATTGACTGCGGTTTGTTCGGTTCGAATTGCCTGCTGACCGTGAAATCAGGACAAGTTTCGGGACCCACGGCTTGACATTGTAATGACGTATCTGAATTAGACGTAAGACAATCTTACCGTTTAAGTATCGCGATCCATTATGTGGTATAGAAATTTATGTTCGCCTCCGCAACATATCCAACTAAGATTTAAAACATTAAACATCTACTAAAACAAAGAGATTTTCTAAAGCAACGCAGGTTTTTTATTGAGCCTAAAATTTAAAGAGCGGGTCAAAGCAGCTGAGCAAAGAAGGAAAGGGGATGCATTTCTATATGATTACTAATATTGGATTTCAGCTTATATATTTAATAAAACTTTTTTCAAATGCAAACAGGTGACTCCGGCTGCATTTTCATCTAGGCAACCCAGTTTTCAGTGACATGTAATTTAAAGAAAAATGGCCGAAACTAAAAGCACACATCGTTACTTAGAGACGACTTTGTATTTGGACGATAGATCCTAAAGCACTCTCACCAAGATCAACATTTTCACTCTTGTTTTAATAATCTATATCCAACTAGGTGTTCTCGAAATTCTGATTAAGCGAGTGCCTTCATTCCACATGAAAACACGGTATTAAACTTATGCAATTTCAAACGAAGTTCATTTGAATTGCAATTTTAATGATAATTGAATGTTGGTAAAACAAATATCCGTTTCGGATATAATGTTCTAGCATTTCTTAGTATATACTTTTAAAAGAAATCCTTACGTATATTCTTTCTTTCTGAATTAGCATTTCTTAGCACTCTTTTAGAAATAATTCTTATGTAATTCTTTTTTGAGTTTATAACAATTTTAGTATTCTAGCCGTTTGAATACATGTATATATACTCAGTTTTGCTGTTCAGCTATTTATAGCGATACAAAGCGTAAGTTGACGGTTGCTCAAACATGCGGGCTTAATTAGCTTGTGTGTTAAAACAAAATTTTAAAAACAAAATTTTTTCAGTCTTGCACAAAAGCAAAAGACATTGTGAAGGAAAACTGGAAATGTGTGTCTTCGGTTTAACTCAGCAGAGAAAATCAATAATTTCGTGTTTGGTTAGATTTTGTTATAAAGAAGTCTTCTAAATTCATCTTGGCTTGATCAGCCGGATCCTGGCTCACAGACTGCGGGGGCGGAAGCGGTACTAAAAAACAACGTGCAACTTCAGAAAAAATTAGCGAATAGGTATATTTTAAAAACATTTCGTGGAGTTTAATAAAAGTGCGGACATCTGGATTTTTGATGTGTCATTTAACGAACCGCCAGTCTCGGCGGTATACCTCAGGTATTCGTTGCGGTCCCACTGTCTTTGAAAAAGTGGTTTTAATTAAATAGGGTGCTTTTTGTTTCTGCGTTTTTGAAGCACGAAAAGGCGGGACAAAATCCCTTTTCAAGACGATGCCACTGCCAGTTATATATTTATGGAGTTGCAGCTGGAAATTGACCGCCATCTGTTTACGGACAAAGCTATTCTTCTATTTGTTTAAAGGCTCCAAAAGAATTTCAAACTTGAACGATAAGACACCTTTCTCTTTCTGGAATTTCAAACTTCTAAATACCGACTTAGTTGATGAGGAAAAAATGACTTCATAATTTTTACACGAAAAATGTTTCTTGCCTTCATATATCTTGGAGTGAAGAAAACTGCAACGCCTTTTTTTATAAAAGAAAAGCTTTGGAAAAAATACGCAGCTTCGTGTCTGTCTATATATATCACCATGGCAACGTGTAAGGCAGATGAAACTGTTCTCAAACTGTGAACGACAGGGCTCGGTTGGTTAGAAGAAACCATACTAATAGAAGGTCTTTAAAACCAACCGTGCTATTGGAGTATAATACTGAACGTTGTAGAATTAAGCAACTTAGAAAAAAAGAGGCCCGTTTTGAGAGGCATTATTTAAATTTCAAAAGCAGTCAAGGCGCTTTAAGCACAACTGATTCTCAAACATATATTTCCAATAGCCGCCATATGCGAATTACTGAATATGAAACTCATTCACTTTGACTCGAAAGAAAAAAACCCAATAAACTAGCGATACACGTATAGCTGACAGTGTTGCAGAGCTGTGTTGCGGAAACTAATGTTCCTGCGGCTGCCAAGTGTAAACGTCCTTAACAGGTAAAATAACTTACTTTCAACTTATCTTATTCGCCAGCTGATAAGTCTTCCTATCACCGAGTATCCGGAGAACGACTCTTTGTTACGTGGCAACAAACTAGCTGAGGAAACCTTGAATTTCTTGCAATTTCAGTGCGCCTTCTCGTAACAGATACGGCTTTGATCAAATTGGAAAGGAATGGAATTGGAAATAGGAGAGAGATTCGTTCATCGCGTGCATGGCAGTTTAATGGTCATTAATGTGCTAATGCTCCTTTATGTGTTAAAACAATCAATTAATGGCTAATTTTTAACACCATCTCACCCCCGACTTGTAACGCTGCATGATTAACGTTATTCAAGACACACTTAAAGTTTTATTTAAGTTTATATACTATCTATATATTTTTTAAACAAGTTTTAAACAAATTTTAAACAATAAAAGCTCTGGTGTAGATAAAACTGCCATTTGATTTTATTTAATTTGAGACCTAAAAGACATAATACATCATTCCAAACTAAACATATTTAGTCGTATTAGAATCCATTTTGCCTAATGGCTGTCTTATGATCGGATAATTTTAAATTATTGACTATTAACAATCCCACAAGGTGCACGAAGCTTGTCCCTTTTGGGTGTTTTATCTTGTAAATGTAACCAGTTTTTTTCCTTTTTTCTCCAGTGCCCAATAAAGTTGTTAAAAAAACATATTTCGTTTTACTAGTTCGCTTCTTTTCATAGTGTATTAAAGACTGCCAACTTTTTGCATCATCAATTTTCAATTTGAATATTCAATTCTATCTATTACCATCTGTATATATTGTCTTAATTCGCTAACTGTTTAAACAGTCTGCACGGCACGGATAAAAAGAGTCAGAGCACAGTGAAAAAAGCAATGTTAGAAACGGAAACGAATAGACTTTAGGACCATTGCTATCATAATGATCAGTTTTTAGGCACGTTTACATGTCAAAATAGGATGGAGCCGTCTAGATAGAAACAATTACCGGTTCTATAGGATTTCGAAGGGAACCCAAGAGGCATGTCGACTTGTGAAACGGAAAAATCGGATATGTTTAATACGCGTCGATAATTTTGAGACCAGGGCCAGTACCGCCCAAAAAGATTCACCTATCGAGACTTTGCTTTGTCTAAACTCGTTTGTGTTGTTTTTCTTTGAAAATATTGAGTAATGAACCAACTTCATTGTCTGTGCATTGCGTTGTGAACCAACTGTCCAGTGCGATGAGTGAAGTCGCGTTCTACATTTTGCCGAGTTGATTTCAATTGGTTTCAACCGGTCTAGATCTCGCGTTCTCGTTACATTGAGGTAAAACATATTACGAAAGTATTTTAAAATACACATCTTAATTTTAGGCAGTACTGATGACTTTGCAAAATAAAGCAAATTGGGTATGTGAACTTTTTCAGGACGCAAAAATACTGAACTGACGGCCACGGTAACGTTTGGTTAAATATCCCTTCAGTTGACAAAAGGGTCCATGGCCGGATCGAATAAAATTAACGTTTACACATAAGAAATTATCCGACTCACTTTGTCTTATGTTCTTTTTTTAATTGTGTAAACGGACTTTTGTTTGCTTCCATCTGCAAAGCCGGTTCGGATGATTTGCGACAGTTCAAGCACTTAAAATGACTGTTGGTGGCACAATTGCCGAGTGGCTAGCATGTCTGATTAGTGAGCTAGAACCCAGACCCAACCACGGTGTTGTGTCCGTGAGCAAGACCAAGGGCGGCTGGGTACTAACAAATTTTACGTGCTATGTATGTTCTTCACAAACCATGAAAAATCCAGACCTTTTCGTCAATTCCAAAAACTTAGTCCCTTAAAAGCTAAGTCGTAAGAACATACATCGACCGAAACAAATTAGCAATTTTCAGGGCTCAAGTTCCTAAAACATGTCTCCAGTCTACGGCAGTTAAACTTCTTTTTTTTCATTTTGTTTGCCAAAATTATCAAAATAACCAACTTTTTAGAACATAGCTGGTCAAGGATTGACCTCAAAACCACTTGTGTTTTTTGTAGTTTTTTAACTCATTCCATTTCGCGGTAACGGCCAACTATGACGGACAGACCTCGACGGAGTTTTAGTGTTTCCAAACCAGTCAAGGCTGCATGAGCTCGCTTGGCTCGGAAAAGGATCTCCTCTAATGAAGCAGCGAAAGCAGTTCGCCCAATCATATCTTGCTATATGCAGATTAACACTTGGAGGCTTCAAAAATAGCAAGTTATGTGAAGCATGCAAGTGACAAGTATCCCACCCTTCGGAGCCCTCAGATTGTGGGGACAAAAGGCTCAGTATTCTTCAGAATTTTACCTTGCATGAATGTAGTAAAATGCTGACTCCACTGAGTTTCAAACCCTTAATCCTTCGCATCACCACTTGTTCCTTGATTATTCGGTTTTAGATCTAATAATACGTTTATTTGGCTTATAAAACTTAAAAGAAAATCCTGGACTGAAAATTTAACTTTGCCAAAGAGTACAAGTTTATTAAATATTTCTGGAAACCTCCCCTCCCCCCCAGTAATATGTAATATAATTTCAGACAGCACTTTGAGCCTAATACCAGAGTTTTCCGCGGGTGAGTGCCTGCAATTAACGTCCTCAGTTAATTTGATTATTTCTATGCAAGTGATCATGCATTCACATAAAAAAGAGTAAAATGGCTAGTTATCCGGCAGCCAGCGATGGCCTTTTATCCAAAAATAACTATCATCATCAAGAATAGATTTTGAAGAGGTCACGGAAAGCCAAAGAATTTTAAAGTGGTTTGCTAACATTTATGAGACACAATGACTTTTCCCCTAAAACGCTATCCGTGATGATGGCTTCGAGTTCTTCTTTTTTATTGCAGCCGAAGGTTATTGTTTTATCAACGCGTTTGTTAATGCTTTCTTCGAGTTCATTATAAGTTTTTTTTATTTAGCCTTGCCAGCCATCAAATTTAGGTTGCTTAGATAAGGTTGGATCTTCTAGTCGTTATGAATTCCAATTGAAAACCCAGGCCCACGTACAACGTTTCTATAAAACGCCTTCGTTACCCGTAAAGACCTAATTTATTGCTATTAACATCTATAATTCATATTGTACAGTAACATTGATTTTGGTAACTGTTCTTTTCATACGATGCCAAAAATTGTTATAAAACGAAGTAAATATTTGAAAATATTCAAAACGCAAAACTGTTTCGTTTAAACCCAACAATCGCAAGACGTGTAATTTGATCAAGAATAGCTGGCAATGAATCGGCAATGTATGATCATTTGGCAATTTTAAAATTTCATCGTAACTGTTAAATTGTATAAAATTTGATTTCATTTTATATCATATATATTCAATATCGTTAGTCCAAGTGAGAAGCAGAGCGTACCTACCTTGCACTAATGATATCACTCCGCTTTTGGCTTTGAATTTGACACAGCTGTGGAAATGATGCAAATAAAAACATTCACTCACCGTCTAATAATAAATTTACACAAATAGCGGCTTTCGTGAGTAGAACAAAAAGGCAAATAAAATAAAAGTTATCCATCATTTCTTGGCCATCACGTCCGGAAGCGAAGGCGGCGTTCTCGTTAACAAATCGTTACCTTGGCCGTTCAAACTTAGAACGGCCTAGATCGTTAAGAAGTATTTGCAGAAAAGTAGACATTAAAAAAACATTTTTCCCAAATGATTGCAATGTTTGATAGTTGATTGGGATTTTTAGTTACAAAAGAAGCTATAAAATAAAAGACACCGTACAAACGAGTTCAGTGTTTCACACATGCACAGCTGGACCTTAACGTTCATTCAAAAGCTTTGAAAGTAAATACTCATTTCACATTGATGGTGATATGGTTGCTATAAACAATTTTCAAAACAAGGCTGAAAGTTGTAGATGTTTCACCTTTGAGGGAGGGAGGGTCAGCAGATTTGGTCAATTCGAAGAGAGAAGCGGACCAACTCATGAAAGCTTTAACAGTGTTTCATCGCACTATATTACCCGAGGAATGTGATGAAGTTTTATCAAAAACATAAGCCTTTATTAGCTTAACATATCTATTTGGTATGGAAGCCCATATCGGTAATTTTGGATTTGGAATAACCAAATCCAAATTATTGCACATTTGGTAACCAAATCCCAATATTTGCACATTTGGTAACCAAATCCCAATTTTTGCACATTTGGCAACCAAATCCCAAGTTTTGCACATTTGGTAACCAAATCCCAATACTTGCACATTTGGTAACCAAATCCCAATTTTTGCAAATTTAGATACCGTGGGGAGGGGGTTAGA
This sequence comes from Parazoanthus atlanticus, assembly GCA_025448195.2. NCBI lineage: Eukaryota > Metazoa > Cnidaria > Anthozoa > Zoantharia > Parazoanthidae > Parazoanthus > Parazoanthus atlanticus. The sequence continues at coordinate 7,977 of JAOEHT020282988.1, forward strand.
AAAAGTCTCTGAGTAAATATCAAGGATGTTTGTAAGTGTTGAACAAAACCTAAAAGGTTACCATAGCAACGAGCATGATTCGTAGTCAGTTTTACTGAACAGACTCAGCAAAGTGGTTATACAACGTCATTTCTAAAGTAAAACCGCTTCCAGTTCAGTCGCCCGCTCCACTAGGCGGTAAAATGTAAAACGTCCCTGCTCTCTCCATTACGTAGTAGCAGTTCTCCCGCGTATGCATGTGTAAAAAGGCTTCTTTTTAAGGCTTTCTTACAGGAAGGCATTAGTAGGGCCTAGGCCTTCGACTGTTCTCCTTTTATTCGCTTTATGAGATATGGTGTTTTTGCATTTTCGGAACTTAGGGCACCCGCCTGTCGAGGCTGAAAGACGATCAAGTTTTAAGAACATGTTAAGAACATACTTCAGGCCGAGACTAAAAAAAGAACATTTGTTTCTATAAATGTTCAAAATGGAACTGAGAGCCACTATACGTACCACTCAAATACCGCGAGAGAGCAGTGCAATTTCACATTTGAATTTGGTAAAAAGGCGATTCAAGTTTACACAGTCGTTAATTTGTTTCAGGTATGACCAGCTGAAGTCTTGACAGAGCAATGTATTTGAGCCAGTGTTGGCAGCAGCCTTTGTACGTATCAGCCACTGACACATGTTTAACAAGCCCAAAATAAAAAGGAAAATACGAGCACTTTTTAAGAATATTCAAGGTTGAGATCCAGAAAAAAAACCATACTAACGTTCAGCCTCAGCCCAAAATATAGGACGTTCTTGTATAAGAAAAAGAGGGTGTAATGGATGTTAGTCCGCTTTAGTTTTTGCTTTTAAAACATCAGTCTTGTTTGTTTAGTGCGAGTCTTCATTGAGTTGGACTGAAGTCTCAAATAAAGTTAAGAAATAACTACTAAACGCTACATTAACCTGAGATAACTGAAAGGCTAACCTGAAGTTCCGGGCCTGAAGTATTTTCGTAGGCAGAGTTTCTTCAAGTTTGAAGTTATACGAACGTGTGAAAACTACTTTCCCCAGCTCTGAAAAGCGTCTTTGCATGAATGAGGAGCACAACTGCTGCTGCAGAAGTTATTTTTCATTATTCAGTTCTAAATTGCATAACATTTCAAGTTTAGTTATGTCAATAAACATCAGTGAAAATCATTTTTGCCGATGTAATCTCCTGTAGCTGATAATTTTTTGAGGGAGGGCTATTGGTTGTCAGTTGTGTTGTGTTGTGTTTAGTTGTGTTGTGCTATATTTAGTTGCTTAGCTAACGACTTAATTCAGTTTTAGTTGCGTAGGCTGGGGGAAATGGACGTTCAAGAAGTTGTGATTGCAGCCAGTTTTATTATAAGTTTCAGCTACAATTTTTATCATTAACTGTAGTCCATTTTGTGAATACGTGATGCATGACAAAATGTTTGGCATTTCTACAACACACCGGACGTTCTCTTGACGTACGACACCTGCTTTGACCGATTCATAAAAACCTGATGCAGAATTTTTCCGATTTACCAATAGACAGTTCTAACACATTTCGTCTTTTCATACTTTCAATTTAAACGTTATTTATTGCCAGTCTGTCAAATGTGTTTTCTCGGTTTAAGAAATATCTTTTAGTCACCAAACATAATGAGGAACAAGCAAGCGAGAGATCAGTTTGACAAACATTATCAGTAACTCATGGCATATGCTTATCACCGTTTTATTAACTGACAAAACAAAATTCTAAATCAACAATGCATGCGTAACTAAAAGGAAACATTAAAATTTATAGAATGTGAAGAAATGAAAGCTGGTGCACTTGTTTTGTTTCAGTTTGTTATTTGTTTATTCACGGCGGGAAAAAATCTAAATAAGATTATCATCACCGCAGCCACAATGACCATAGCAGTTAAAGACACTGTTACAATCACAAATTACCTTCCGTTACCTCCAACCATTGTCAAACAATACAAATTAAGATTAAACCATAATTATGAATTAGTAAATAGTTAAAGGAGAAGGTCAAAATTATAGTCAGTGAAACTCATAGCCGTACCATAGCAAAACTAAAGGTAATCCAGTAATATATGCTTCTATGGTTGTTAGTATTTGACACTTTACATTACATTAGTTTTAATATAGATTTCGTGTATTTGTTATTCATTAGTTTTAATATTTGGGTGTGGGTGTAATGGGCGACTGGGTTGGGTTCTATCGGTTTAGATGGGGAGGACACCTAGGTTAGGGGTTTACCCTCTTATGTCCTCCCTTGTTGTGCATTTTTTTCTTAATTTTTTTACAGGAATTTTATTGAATCTGTAATTGTAAGCACAACTGAAATTTTATAACCCGTAATGCCCATGGGCATTACGGGGGATCCAGACCACTCAAGAACCAATCAGAACGCGCGAAGTATCTTT
>JAOEHT020283081.1:0-10387 GCA_025448195.2 Parazoanthus atlanticus
CTGATTAAGGCACAGTTTCTGTCATCAAGGTAGGATGTTACTGATTAAGGCACAGTTTCTGCCATCAAGGTAGGATATTACTGATTAAGGCACAATTTCTGTCATCAAGGTAGGATGTTGCTGATTAAGGCACAGTTTCTGCCATCAAGGTAGAATGTTTCTGATTAAGGCACAGTTTCTGCCATCAAGGTAGGATGTTACTGATTAAGTCACAATTTCTGCCATCAAGGTAGGATGTTGCTGGTTAAGGCACAGTTTCTGCCATCAAGGTAGGATGTTCTTGGTTAAGGCACAGTTTCTGCCATCAGGGTAGGATGTTGCTGGTTAAGGCACATTTTCTGCCATCAAGGTAGGATGTTACTGATTAAGGCACAGTTTCTGCCATCGAGGTAGGATGTTGCTGGTTAAGGCACAGTTTCTGCCATCAAGGTAGGATGTTACTGATTAAGGCACAGTTTCCGTCATCAGTGTAGGATATTACTGATTAAGACCAGTTTTACTAAAAACACTGATTTTTCGAAAATGCCATTAAGTTTGTTCTACATTCATTTAACACAGGTATTTTGGCTGTGGATTCTAACATCTATTTATCACTCGCTGTTGCTGTTCTACCTGCCCTACGTAATGCTTCAACATGGTAGGTACCTTATAAATATACAGTATTTACAAATATGATGCAATGCAATGCAATCTTTATTTCATGACAGAGGCATAGCGAGTGGTTGTCCAATCTCCAACGCATAAGGCTCGCACAAAAATGCGCGACTTGGCATTAATAAAAATGCCAAAATTTGCTAAAACCAGTGTTGTATATATAAACGTATAGACAAAAAAGTTATAAGTATTAAGAGAGAAGAGACTGATGAAGATTGGAAATAGAGAAAATGGAACAGTACAGCGAGAATAGATAAAACTGCAGCATGTTTTGCACTGATTTCAATATATAGTTACAGCTGCCTCATGTTTGTCATTTGGTGTGTTTCCTTATTGCAGAAGTGCCATTCAGTAATGGATTGGTAGTAGGTGAATGGTTTGTCGGTAATGTGGTGTACACGGTAGGTACTATCATTTGCTCCCTTTTACTAATTGTTTATTAGAGTATAGATGAACAAGAGGTAATCGCAAATACTGCAATTTGATTGGTTACACAATTCACCAGCTAAAATCATTGTACTCCTTGTGCTGGGAACATTCAAAATGGCGAGAACGACTATACGTTAATTGTGAATTAATTAGTTATGAATCTTTTTATTAAGTATGAATCTTACAAAATCAGTCAAAAAATGCCACGTCATCAAACAGCAATCAACTGTGTTTAGATACCTTTTGTTTTCTGTCTTTCAGGTTGTAGTCATAACTGTATGTGTAAAAGCTGGAATGGAGCTGGACTCGTGGAACTGGGTTAGTAAGCTTTGTAGTGATGTCATACATAATCCATCTTTAGTCCTACCAGTGTCTTGTATAACAATAGAGACGTTAAGAGTGAAGTTTTCTCTCTCCACCGCAAACCGTGGCTCGCAGTTCTATTTGGCACATAAAATTCGTGGCTAGTAGTGGCGTTTTTCTTTTACGTGAAGCTATTTCTCTAGCTAACATAATATCGTGTTGCCTTGAAGGCCACCTAAAGGGAGCCATCTGTAAAAGAAAGAATGGGCATACTTATTCATTATTCATTATCAAAATGTGTATTTATCCACCGAACTAGCAACTGCAAAGGAGGTCGCCATGTTTGTTTGCTTTACTTTTAATTCTACGAGATTCTATACACACCTGCTTAATTGATAAAAAATCTTAACTGTAATTTCGTTACCGAATGAAAGAAAAGTGTCTATAAAGGAACTAAGCAATGAAGAAAAGGTAAATTTGAACTTTAAACGTAAGTTTATAATGTTAAACCAAGTGAAAAACTCTGCCGTGATTCACTTACCTCGAGACAGTGTTCTTCAGGTTGAAACGTGAACGTCAAACGGCGCGGCAAGAGCGAGGTCGCGTGACTTCTTGACGTTCGCCGTTCGCGGGAATTGAGAAAAACTTCATTAATGTCCCTAATGTCACAGTCTTCTGTCTTTGTTTATACAAAAGCATGTGATCGATTTCCCTCCTTCTGAATGTCACATGACACTTGTTCTTTGTATTAAACAGTGTCATTTGCCACATACCTCCTGTCATTAAAGTGTATTTCGTGTCCATAATCTTTGTAATGTTGTCATCTGTCACATGACAGTTGTAGCGGTTTCAGGTGTCACGTATTCCTGCCTTTGTGGATGTGAAGTGGTACACGTTTCCTGGTATTTTTGTAACAGCGTCACACTCCCGTTCGTTAAAGCTATATGTAATGCACTTGTGATGTAAACACCATTAACTATGTTACATGTCACGCACTCCCCAACACATATGGTATCATATATTTCTTGTTAGTTTACGCATCTCCTGCCTTTGTGGATGTGGCATGCAGTATGTCTTGCTTTTCCAGCTTTTGTAGCGGTGTCACATCACGTACAGTTTCCTGTAACGCATGTAATGTACCTGTGACATGTCACAAATTCTCTGCCTTTCAAGCTGTGTTAGGTAAGGGTGACATTAGTTGTGTGACTTGTCACACATTCACTGCTTTCAAGTTGCGTCACAACCACTCTTAGTTGTGTCGCATGTTACACTTTCCCTGTCCTTCAAGCTGTGTGACATAACCACTTTTAGTTGTGTGACATGCTACACATCCCTTGTCTGTAACGCTGTGTAACGTCACATATTTCTTATTCTTACAGCTGTGTCACGTGTCGATCTGGGGTAGTATCGCCAGCTGGTTTATCTTCCTGCTCATCTACTGTACCCCAGCCGTGTCTCTGTACCTTGGCATCGCACCAGACATGTTGGGACAGGTCTGTAACGAATGCCATAGCAACAGATCTATTTTGCTTAATGTAGTTAATCACTGTAACAAAATTAAATCAACATTGTAAAAGTCTACCCAATACACTTCTCTCCAAGACTATTTGTAATTGAAGAATTTATAGCATATTTTATTCTTCACCCAGACGCCTTGTATTTTTTTCAAAGCAATAAACTCTGGGACGTTAACAGATCGGGTAGATCGAGTTACAGGTGACTACCGAGAATACATTGGACCTTAAAGTGGGTTTTATCAATCAAGTTGGGAGTACTAGCAAGCAGAAATCGAAACAAAGTGTCGTTTTCTCGTGACTTTGCATGCCAAGACCAGTAAAATATTCAGTCGCTTCGATTTTGAGTTTAGAAGAGGGCCAGATAATCAGTGTATCATTTCGACACTACATTAGCCAAAGCAGTCAACCCAACTGCTTGTCTCGTAAGTTTCACATTTTATCTAGGAGAAGGCGGTTTGTCAAGCTTGTATGTCTTGTTTTATCATTATTCTCCAAGATTTCAAGGTCTTGCTATAGTTAATCCAGAAGACGTTTTGTACTTGTGTCTTTGGCAAAACAATTTGCTTCATTATATAAGTGGTAAATCTAAAACTGTCTGTTCATTTGGCTCATCATTACACATGCTGACTTATCTCAGTGTAACGCGCCATCTAGATATGAACGGGCTGGGGTATAGGAATAGTTAGAGTAAAATTAAGTGAAGGTTGTGGCAGATTTTATTGAGTTTTCTGTTTTGTTCTGTGGCAGGACCGGATGCTGTATTCGTCCCCAGCGTTCTGGTGGTCTCTGATCATTGTCCCCTTTATCACTCTCTTTGCCGATTTCATCTACAAAATGTAAGTCCCTCATTGGTTCCTTATACCGTAATCTGCGGATGAGAATCCCCATAAAGATCCTGGTCTTACGCCTCCCCCAGATTTAAGTCCCGATCTACTTTTCCTTAATATGAACACTTTCACAGAACACTGTACAACTTCAAATAGAAAGTTAGGAAAGTATAATGCGAAAGTACCAATCTTAAATCTCCAGGACCAAGAGTTTTAAATTATGGTATTTATTAAACTCGAAATAACGGCAAATAAAAGCAAAATTCATCAGTCTTTTCCAAACAGTTACAATTTCTGAACCGTAGCAAATTCATTCTGCTTTTTAAAGTTAAAGCTCTTAATTTTTCATTTGCAATAAACTAATTTCCGTGAGGAAAGCACTAAAAGAACCCGGAATTAAGAAAACGAGTTGAACGCAACAGGAAAACGAGAGGACTCTCGTTTCTGCCCCGCTAGAACTCTGTGTCCTAGTGAACCGTCTCTCTACTCTTTTTATTTATAGAATCAGGAGAACACACTTTAAGACTCTGAGAGAAGAAATACAAGAAGTGGAGGCAATTCACGTGAGTATTTTAAAGGGGAATATGGTTCTTCGTGGAATTTGTTTCAAATGAAAGTGTTTAAGTAAATTGCGTTTGGTCAAGGTTCTATTTTGGCCGAACGCATATATGGAGGAGTTTGCGTTGTACAGTTGCTTAATAGGTCACGGTTTAGTTTTACACAGCTTTTCAAACAAGTGTTTTTATAATATGCATGCCAATTCCGACTTCCAGTTTCCAAAGTTTTTTTTAGCTAGTGTTTGGCTTTTCGGTAGTTGAATCTCTAACTTAAGAAGGATAATCATCTCCCTAAATCTTGAGGCCGAGAGACTTGTACAAGAACCAAGAATATCACACTGTAGGCCAGTCGTTATTCCACACTCTGCACTTTTTGATTGTTTACATGATTTTTTATCAGTCTCTTTCCCCATTTGGTCCTTGCAAAGGATGTCCTTCGTTAGTTTGCTACAGTTTGTAACGAGATTAATTTTTTTTCCATTACAGGGTGATCCAAGCGTGCTGATATCTTCAGAACACGCCATCCATGCGTATGTTTTTACTATTTATCTTCAGTTTCATAAATGGCTAAATATAATAATGTAATTTACAACTGAAATACTTTTTAATACCATTAGACACTGCGATACAAGGATATAAAGGTTGTAACAGACAGACCGAATCGTTATTTAATCTTGTTTGAGGTGCTAAAATTTGAACAAGTTCTTTGACTAGTTTTTAAATGGTATTTCAAGTGTAATCAAGAAAACAGTTTGAATATTTCTAACGATAATTTCCTTTCTGACAATTCGATATCAAGGAATTGAAAATTCAATATTTTAGGGTGATTGCACCCTTAATTTTCCCTTGAAATAATTGTCAAAATAATTTTTCTTGTTCATTTACATTTTAATTGTGTTTGATTTAACAAAATGTTATTGAGTATTTCTAGAAAACTGACATCCCTTGTAAATTAAAAGAATTTGTGTGGTAGTCAAGAGCTATGGTAACAATATGGCGCTCAGTACTACAGTGAAATCCTATAGCTTTGATACAGTCCTATTTCTCAATATATAAACCAACACATGGGGAGATACAGCTTGAAGAGGATTATGGTCAGACACCTTAAGTGCAAGATAAACTTCCAGCAATTGAAGATAAAACTTACTTATATATCATGTTACACAGGCGAATATGGTCTAAGGCGGAGCACATCCGGGATAGAGGCGAATCGTCACGTGAGTATAAAATATCTGAAACAGTTGATATTCGCTTGCGTAGGATCTTGTGCTTATAGATATATGCAATAAAACAAATTGGGGTGCTTATAGGGACCGGTCATTAAATATGGCAGAAGGGGGGATTTGGGAGGGGAATCCCCGAGCACTTCGTTCCAGATTGCTCGATTTTTCGAAGTCTAATTTCTTCTAATCTCAAGAAAGACTTAGAGCGCATCCAAAAGCTGGCAGTTGGCATCATGTGCCCACAGCTGGGACATGAAAGGACGCTTGCAATGTTGGGAAGCCCACGGCTTAGCGAACCACCACCAAGAACTGTGCAAAAGCCTTTTTGAGAAGATCGCGAATGACGTGAACAATCCAGTTCACAACTTGATACCAAAGCACTACCAAACAAATACAATTTGAGGCGTCCCCGGGTGTTCGATATTTCCATGTTAAAACAAGCAGATTTGTTAAAACCTTAATTTTTATATACCTCCAATTTTGTTATATATTTTTAACACGTTGTAAATTTTGCAGTTTTCAAAGCAGTTGTGTAATTCAGCTTAAGGGCTGCGATATAATTACTTAATAAATCGTATCGTATTGTATCGTATGATGCTATACACACCATTTGTTGAGCATTTTAATAAATGGAATTCTGTAATTGCATTTGCAATTCTAAACAATGTTATTTAATCTTCAGTTTGTAAAGTCTTTAAACTAAATATCAATAGTTCATGCAAATGCGACAACCTCTGTTAGCCCTGCGCTGTTTGCGGCTAGTTGTGTTACATTCCTTTAAACATCTTGTTTTTTCTCGCAGTGGGATTTGCTTTCTCACAAGAGGAATCTGGTCGAGTCACACAGGTTTGTGTCGTTTTGTCTTGTCTATCTGTACCGTATACTATTAATCTACATAATCTAAATCTTTTCCTGAGCCAAATGGCTCAAAGGCCATAGTGTTACGTGGATGAGACCTCACGTGAATTGGACACTAATTCATCGCCCGCAACAGAAACTGGTACTCATTTATACAGCTTAGTCGATTGAAGCAAGTCGATTAAATTGCCTTGCTTACGGATGCAGGGTTAATTGCTGCGGTCAATGAAAAGTCAAGGAAAAACCAAAAGGAATTCAAGGTCTGGGAAAAGTTAGGGAATTTGGCATTGGGTTCGTGAAATTATAAGATCAAGGCATTTTATATTTAGGCTAGCCAAACTCCCGTTTGATTTATGTTTTGAATAAAGAAAAAGACAACAACTGAAAAACATGTGAAGTTGACCGTAAAATCTTTCTGAAATTAGCTATAGGTCAGGAAAAAGTTGGGACAAAGCCCGCGGAATTTGTTTATCTTGATGTTTGGCAACCCTTGGATGCGACAAAGCAGATTTGTGTACTGAATATAGATCATCCTCTTTGTGCTTTTTAGGCATCTGATTGTATATCAGTTTGGTTACCTGCTCCACATTTGAGCAGTTTTTCGTCGTATTTATAAAACTACATTAATTCACGTATTTTGCATAGCCTCAATTGATGCGTTCACAGAATTACAAAAAAAATTACGTAGCATGTTCTAAAACAAGTATAAGAGCTAAAAAGATAAGTCGTTTGCTTATTTATTTATTTATTTACAACTCACCTCATGGCTCTACGTATTTCAGGCTGAGCTGATTCGTCGTTACGACACGACTCTGAAGAAACCACGAGGCGATTAAAGCAAGGATGGGTATTGAAACACTTGGAGTTTGCAGTTATTATTAGGGACTTTAAGAAGCTGGTACGGTTACGGCTCAGACGTCTACTGAGAAACAATTTTCTGTTTTTCTCTTTTTATTTACCATTCATTCGTTTTTATTGCATTTTGTATGAAGGAGTGCGAGTGAGCAAACGGTAGACCCTAGTTTTAAAGCCGAACTATTATAAATAACGGAACAATTTTTATTTCAAAGTTCACGTTAATTTCAACACCCACAACTTCCGGCTGATTACAATGACTACAGATTCGTTTTTGCGGTGTCTGCCTCGACTTGATGTTAAATATACATAAATATACCAATGCAGATATGAGCTATTCATAATCCTTCTCGCTGGTATTTATGTATAATCAACACCAACTCGAGGCTAACACTAAAAGTGTTTCTACAATCATTGTAATCAGCGGCAACTGGACTATTTTGAACTCGACGGTACGGTGGACATGCCCGGTTCCTCAAAAGTCGATTAGCAGCAATCCGGCATTAGCAAAAATTAAGTTTGAATTTTATGAGTCCAGTTAATAAATGGCTTCAAAAGTAATTTATCTATTATCGATCACTTATCATTAGGCCAATCGACTAATATAGAATTTATGATCTAAATTTAGCGCAAATTAGGTAATTTAACCAGGGTTAGTGTTAACCGACGTTTTGAGGAACCGACACAGATGGTCAGCTTGGCGTGCATTGTTTTCCTTAATTCAGCCTTTGGCTTTGCGTCTTCCTCGGCGTAGCCGTACTGGTTACTTAAACTCCCTAATCTCTCACGATGGAGAATGTCTGTTTGTAGTTCTTTTGTGGATTACGGTGATTACTGCAGCTGGCGGACTGGATCACAGTTGTGAGATAAGCACAAGCGTAAGGAATTTAAACAAAGGAAAGACAGGACGACGAGATGGAACACACCAATGTTATTTTGTCTTTTCGTTATTTATATTGCTTATGATTATGATTATGATTTTCTCACAAGTGTGAACCAGGCTTTAGAGTTGGTCTCTACAATGGCATGCAGAAATTTCAATGTAATTTCAGCTGTTTTGAGAACTGCTGTGAGCTGCAAATTTCTTCTCAATTCTTAACTTGCAAATTTAATTATCTAAAGAATGCATTGTATTATTTCATATTAGCTGTTTTGTATAAAATTTAAGTTACGTTGAATTTTTTCGATTCCTATCGATAGTTTACGAGTTATGATGAATACAATTGGTGGAATTTTAGCAGGGTTCTTCAACATTTGCATTATTTTTATATCCATTTTTGTATCAGTCAGTTATCGTAGTTAGTTGAAGCGGTTTACAGTCAGACTACCAGTGCTTTGCACATCACAGCATAACGACTTCAGTCTGTCAGGGCCAACAGTTGCATCTGATAAATTGAAGTAAAATGACACTAATTTCATTTGTATCAAAACAATTTGGGGTAAACTAAAACCCTTAACTTCAGATTTATTTGAAGATCAAATCAGAAAGCAAGTGTGCTGAACCTCAAAGAGGTTGAAAAACGAAAATATCTTTTTTTGTGGTTTACCTCGCATTTTCAGCGATCCTTTTTTTAAAAGCCGAGGTACTCTGTCTTTTTTTCGGAATTTCGCCCCTAATTGCAGCGTTTGTATGCCTTATTGAATTCCTGCTAAAGTCTTGGAATTGAAGTTTCTTCCTTGAAACTTGTTGGCTTTAAACCGACTTCTGGCGAACTCCCGGAAAATTAAAATAATATTCGGAATTTCGAAACTATTAAAATCATTGGTTTTTCCGTTTCATGTTTTGAGTGTTTTATTGTAATCATTTTGTTGACTGTAGCCGAGAAAACCCTTTAAATTTATATTTTGTGCGATTTTAAAGTATTCCTGGAAAAAATCCTGGAAGAATCCATAAATACTCCTGAAAATTCCTGAAATTTCCAAATCGTGATTGTGTACGAACCGTGGGTGTACTTTGGCTTGTATTGTGATCGAAAATGGCGATCAGCTTTTTTTCTGAAATTGTTTGCGCTGACAGTAAATAAGCGTTATTTTGTAAAGTTGAATATATATTGTATTTATATATTTGTTTAAAATTTGAAATTCGTTGTATATTTAAAACAAATTGTAGCTATTTGACAATATTAGGCATATTATGATACACCGGTAGTTGTAACATGGTAGTTGTAGAGCATCATGTTCTTAGTTTTGTCCGTAAACTGGTTAGAAGAAATTTAGAATATTTGGGTGTTATTTGCCATAACGTTTACGATATTCTTCGTAATGAATGTCACAATATGTGTCTTTGGTTTGTGAATTTTGTTCTAGGAGGCAAGTGAATTTATGTCTGGTTGCTAATCGAAATTGCCCATTTACCAGTGCCACTACCTGGCCTGATAGCCGTTCAGTCCTTGTAAAAGAATTGGAATCATTTAAATTTCCCTTCTCGAGCTCGCGCACTCAATTTTTATTCCTCTTATAAAGCCCCGCTGTTTAAGTTCCCAAAGTTGCATCTGCAAGTTGCATCAAAAATAATATTCCGATTAGAACCCTCGTCTTGTGAATGTCGCCACAGAAAATGTTTAATTGTCATCAATTGGAACCCTAGAAATTGTTGCACAGCTGCTGCACAGACCAACAATCTGAGCAGGAGCAACTTTCCTGCAATACAGTTATATGTGTAAGTAGTCTTTAATATGATCGGCTGTACAGTAACGGTGTTTTGTGGTTCTAGATGTATCCAGCATCATAGATAGTTATAGAAATTGTAAGATTAATTCCAAAGGTTTTCAGTTTTTGCAGTTGTAAACCCTCCCTACCCCTACTTTTCTACTTCCACACTCCAATCCCCACCCCCACCCCCACTAAAAGCCTACCCCAACCCCCTTGTGAAAATACAAACAGCTCGGGGGGTACTAGGCGGGATTTAACGGTCTCGGTCTAGTTCGCTCCAACAGTTTGGAAAGCGAAACGTTTATTGCGCAAAATTGCAACAAAGGTACGCAATAGGCGAGGTTAACTACTGAAATCTGCATTCTTTGTTTTCCTTCGTTGACCAGCATTAGTATTAACGGTCAGTTGTGCCAATATTTTATGGGCTGCTTGCTTTTGCTGTAAATATAAGATTTCTTGGAGATTTCCTAGGTGTTCTGCTGGCTTGCATAGATGCGCGGTTGTAATCCCCC
>JAOEHT020283171.1:0-10387 GCA_025448195.2 Parazoanthus atlanticus
TTTGCTAGAATTTCTGATTGAGGTCTTAAAAGGCATTAAACTTCAAATAAAATTGAACTTTTCCTTCATTTTTGTAGTTACATGTACGAGTCCCAGGACAAGTTCGAGTCCAGCGCTACAACAATTGTGAAAAATAGGTCATAAATTTTCTGATTTTTGGCATTAAAAAGTCTTAAAAAGGTCTTAAATCGGTTATGTCCTGAGCTGCAGGAACCCTGACATATATTACTCAAGTCTATTTTTCTGGACTTTAGGATATTGTGTCTGCTGTCTATCAAATGTCTGTTCTACAACTTTCAAATTGATGTTTCTTTTTATTAAGCTACAAATAAATAACTGGCTTACCTTGTGTGGGTCAGTATTACATGTATGTAAACTAAGGTATTTTTTAAAATAATGTTGCCACAAGGCTCATTGTCTATACTTTTAGAAAGATTCATTTAATTATAATTGTACATCTTAATAACCAGTGAGGGCTTCATGTAGACAGTAAACTGTAATTAAAAATATATTAGTTTTGGCCTATTTGCATTATTCAGAAGAAGTTGCTCTTCTTTTGATTTTCTCATCCTGGGTTGTCTTTAATATAATTGTATTGTGACATGTTTCCTGTGTAAGGGTTGTTTAAGACTTTTTTTATAATGGTGCTCTTTCTATTGTCAAACATATTTAATATCATGAACAATCACTTTTAATTAAAAGAACCTCAATTGAAGGATGAAATATTCAAATTGTATCCAAGCTAGTAAACACTGAATTCCATTGTCTGCAAAACTAAATTTTAATTAATTTTGTGAAACTTATGACAGCGGAGGGCCAGACCTTGCAAGTCCATCTTCACTCCTTTCCTGCTACATTTGAAATATCAAAGGTTTCAAATTTTGTAAATAAATACTTTTAATTAATTAATTAACATACAACAATTTTTCAACTTTTGCATGAAGTTTCAGGAAAAAAAGGTTTATTTAGTGCCTGTTCACCAAACTCTTCTATCCTTCAAGTTGAGCCGAATGAATAGTCATTATGTGGGTTTTTGATAACTTATTTTGGAGTTAAAATGAATTTGGTAACACCAATCATCAACAAGCAACATGAATGGTCATTTATGAGTTTTCATCAACTGGTAGTAAGACATTCAGAATAATTTACATCCAGTCATTTCTACTCTTCAAACAAACAAAATGAATATATATCTGAAAGCAACAGTCATGCAATACGTGCTGCTTGTGCATGTATTTAATTGTCTCAGAATGTCATTTTTACTCAAGACTGTGTTTAAATTGTACATGCCAAGAATATTCGACCCCCTTTATGTTATACTATGTTTATTAATTGCAGACAATGTCAGTACATTCTATAAAACTAACAAATGTTTGGTTAGATTGCAATCTAACCAAACATTTGTTAGTTTTATAGAATGTGTGTATTTAGAGTCAATATTGACTCTAAATACACACATGATACAGAAATAATTAAGAATTAAAGCAAATTTCAAATATATATACAAAATTTCTTAGATTTTCAATGAAACAATGTTGGATTTTATAGTTTTTTGTTCCAGCTCAGATAGTTGTAGTGACAGTAATAACAAGAAATGTGTGTGCTTGCAAAAGACATAAATTAAATATTAAATTATATTCGATGGGAAGAAACTTGCTAATTATATGAGAAACATTTTTAAAAAGAGTGCAGATGAGTATTTGTGACTGGCCCTAGTTCCAATGATTTTAATTATTAAAGAAATCTAGTCATCAGTCAACTGATATCTTCAGATTTCAATCTTTAGCTCTCTTGCATGTACACATAATTATACAGTTTTTGTTGTTTTACAGCTGGCTTGGGTAGTGTTGGTTATAGCAAGGCTGTTTGGGTTATACAAGCCTTGCAGTGGAAATCAATGTCGTCAGATTAAAAGTGGACTGAATCTCTTGTTTTGTCTTGTCATCGTTTATTTTTAATGACTGTGATAAAGTTTTCTACTGTCTTCAAACAGTGATACATGTATATATCTGCATACTAGGTATGAGCAGCTCTACATTATATACTGAGAAGTCTTCACATGAAAAGTTGGCCAATGACAGATACAGGGGGACCACACAGTGACATTTTTGTTCATCAAAAACTTTGTTTGTAATTTTTTTAAATTTAAAGTTACATTAATAGTCAAAAACTGTGCTCAAAAAGTGAGAAATGCACATTTATGAGACATTCAAAATCATAAAGAAAGCAGTTCAGTTTTAGATTAATACAAAAAGTCAACTTCAGTTTTCGATGAACACAAGAAGTCAATTCGCAGTGTCGCATGTTTCCCAAGTTCCTTTATATAATTAACTAGTGTTCTTTTCAATATCATGGAGGGATTTGTAAGCAAACTAGTCAGGTTTTTATTTATTTTATGAAATGTTTAGGTTTTTGGTCAAAGATGTTGGCGATGAAAGTCAGAATGTCAGCATCCTTTGCAGCAGAATGTTAATGCCAGTAACCAATAAACACATGGCTTGCATAGTATTGGCCCTGTCTCCTAAAACATTATTCTGGATTGCCAATTTAAACCCCTGACAATTATTACGACAAACCTTGAAAAGTGGAGATTATCCCCTCCCCTCAGGATATAAGATGGCTTATACTTATAACAGAGAGGTTTGGAGTATGTATTTTGTAACCAATGAACTTGAATCAATAAAATGTTTATAAATTAAAACTTCTCCAGATACTGCAGCAGCACCAAGTATCAAATTAGAGCCAAAGGACACAGTGGCCCCAAAGAATGGAAATGCCAACCTTGAATGCCGTGTCAGAGGCAACCCAACCCCCCAAATCCACTGGCTTCACAATGGTAAACTGGTGCCCACTGATAAAAATGACCCCGAGAACCGGCGATACCTGATGCCCTATGGGGATCTAACATTCCTAAGAGTGGTACACAAGCCAAAGCGACGGAAGTCAGATTCTGGTATCTATCAGTGTGTGGCAACAAACCGACATGGTACTGTGAAAAGCAGAAATGCCACCCTTGAAATTGGAAGTAAGTATTCTCTGTTGTTTCTTTAGAAAGTTCTGCTTTATCTTTTATTTCCTTTGCTATTCATTAAAGAGTCCAGTGCAAAAAAAGGTGTGAAGAATTTTGTTTGAAAAGTTAAATTTTCTAAAACTAAATGAAGAAAATCAGTACAAATGCCTTTTCCCTAATTAAAAAAAATGTGAGAAACAAGGTCAAGGGAAGTTCTATGTTAACTTTTGAGGTAAGTGGTGACTGTTAGCTTAGTTAATTTGTTTGATTTGTAAATACAAACAGCAAATATGATACAGCTAGAGATTCAAATCACCAATAATACCCGGAGATAGGTTGCACTTTTTTACAGAGTTTTCACATAAAAGTTGGCATGTTTAGGGCTGAGAGGGTTAAAACAAGCTCCTGGAAAATTGTGATTTTCAAAATTGTGTACCTGTATAAGAATATTAACTTGATATTAATATAGTATATCTCTCCAAAAGCAGTGTACCACCCCCATATTTCAAAAAATGAAATGCATTCCATTCATCCCTGCAGCTTTAAAGTCGACATTCAGGAAGGAGCCACAGAATCAGAATGCTGTTACAGGAGACAGGGTTGTACTAGAATGCTCCCCTCCCAAGGGGCGGCCAGAGCCGACTGTTTCTTGGCTGAAGAATAGGAAGACGGTACAGCTTAACAGCCGGGTCACTGTTGACTCTACAGGGAACTTGATCTTCAAAACTGTTGAGAAGTCTGACGAAGGGACCTATATATGCCTGGCTACCAACCCTCTTGGCCAGAAGAAAAGTAGTCCTGCAAGGCTTATGGTTACAGGTATTTACCGTACATATTATATAGTGTTGTAAGCTAGCAGAGATTCAAAATCATTTAACATTTCAGCACAGTTTCACACAGCATTCGTATTGTGAGGAAATAAAAAAAATACAAATAAAACTCTGCACTTACTAAATGTACTGTTGACTCCCAATAACTCAAAACCTCAATAACTCAAAATTTCTGCTAACTTCAAACTAAATTAATTAGTTCCCTAGATCTCTTCAAGTTGTTTTGTCTGGGTTTTTCTCTTTATAACATTTACTCAAACTCCCAATAATTCAAATCTATCTACATTTCCCTTGAAGGTTCAAGTAATTGGGAGCAACTGTAGTTTTTAGCTTTGTAAAAAATATTTGAAATTCAGTTTTAATTTTAGTTTTCACAAAAATCAGAACAGTTGTTCTGTATAAAGCAACTGACTGAACTGGTGTCACCTAAGTAATGGAAAAAAAGTACAGTTGGTCTTAACTGTTTACTGCATGTTTGAATCTCAACAGCTCCACCAATAAACACTCTCATGATCAAACCCAAGAAAAAGACTGCTCAGATTGGGGAGTCGGTTACTTTCACTTGTCAGTACAGCAAGAAAGGTTTTGATTCAGGTATTGTTTGGAAGAAAAAGGGCGGGACCCTGCCAGCTGGTCGGCACAGTGCACAGGGGGGACAGTTGAGTCTATCGGATATCCAGAAGGAGGACAGGGGAACCTATGAGTGTAGCATCATTAGCAGCTCAGGACTTGTGACTGCTGAAGCAAAGCTTGTTATGCAGTGTAAGTTTCTAGATGGCACTGTTTCTAAGAAAAATGTAAATAGTTTATTCATATTTTTATTGTTACTATTATTTTTTAGGAACCAGAGCCCAAGGGCCTATATTCTTTTTCTGGGATTTTGGACTGGAAGTTTTTGTATTTACAATTATCTATATTAGGTTACAGGGTGTACCATACAGTCTGGAGTGGGCCAACACATCAAAATTCATATTTTCACTAGTATGGGTAGCTTTTGGGAAGATCTTTAAGACAAAAGAATGCTTTTTTATAAAATCTCAAACTGTTGTCAAGATATTTTATTGTGAATGAAAGATTCAGCCAGAAGTAACTTTACACCCAACTGCTCTTTCTTCAAGTCAATTTTCTCAAAACAATTTTCTCCATAATTTAGTACAATACATTTAAGGCCTCCTATTTTATAGCTTGCAGTGTGATCAATTCCTTTATTCTCACAATGAAACAACCTATTTTGTATTGATATTATAAGGAGAAGATAGAAGTTGATAAACTGGCCAGGGTTGAAAGGGTTAACACACAGCTGAGTCAACTGGAGCAAGTCAAGCTAATTTCCAGGGACAGATACTGAGATTTTTAGAAAGGGAGGAGCTGCAGTATTTTTTGGCATTTTTCTTATAAAAGCCAATAAAAGGTGTTCCACAGCCCCCTCCACCCCATCGCTCTGAAGAAGCTCCCCAGCGAGGACATGTCGTTGCACACATGTATAAGTATGATCACATGCCATTAGTGACAAGTCCTGTTTTAATATTAAAAATTCATAAATTTAATATACATGTAAATACTTCAGTTTATCAGTTTGTTCGCCATTCATGGAATTTACAAAATATGTACATATACGTTTTTAAAGCAAATAATAATCAAAAAGTAAAAGTTATTAAAGATTAAACGATATCATGAAGTTTGTAAGAAAAAAGTTATGAAATGTAAATCTTTTTTCCTTTCAGTTATCAGACTTGTTCATAATCTCACCCATCACTTATGATTCTTTTTCCAGCTAAACCTTGGATTCAACAGAAACCAACAGATCAAATTGTTACTGAGGGGGAAAATGTGACATTTAACTGCAAAGCTGCAGGAGTGCCCCCACCCACAGTGTTTTGGTCGGGGAAAGGGAAGCCCATGTTTCCATCGCAAAACTATGGACGACTGTTCGTGACCAGCAGTGGTCAGCTGAAAATAACAGAAGTTGAGAAAGGAGATGCAGGGGATTATCATTGTTCGGCTTTTAACCCAGCTGGATTAGTTTCCAGTAGTGCAGTCGCAGTGCTTACTGTCAAAGGTACATGTAATAAATACAAAGATTTACTCAAGATTGTTTGAAGATCCATGGTCAAACAGATTTGCAAGGGTTAACAGGCAAAATGTCATGTGATAGAATATGCTTGGGAGAAGTGTAAAAAGAAATTCTGTGAACATTGGCTGACAGGATTTGAACTTGATTTATTGTCAATCATTTCTCTCAGCAGGCACCCACTCACACTTGAACAGTTTTGAGATTCATTCTCTTGAGAACGAATTATTAAGTTTGCTGGATATAATTAATAGTCTTAATTTTTTCCAGTAAACATTTTCTTTAAAGGCTTTCTTAATTTTGTATTTATCTACATATACAGAGTAGATAGTAGAGTTTGTATCAGTGCCCAGTCACCTAAATATCCATACTCCTACCAAAGACAGTAATATTGTTCATAGCGGTAGTTCGAGATTTACATGACTGTATAAAAATTTAGGGTTAGTGAAAACATCGGTTTCACTGCTTTGTCATTTGGGCAGCATTTGATTTTGGTATCCTTCTGCATGAACATTTCTCTGATCTTGCCTCAAATTTCCAATTGAGAAAAGTCAAGAGATTAGTGTCTTCAAGCCTGAACCTCTCCCCTTCCCACAATCTGGAAATCCAAGTATTAACGGTAACCCCCTGTCCCTCCCTCCTTCATGCATTAAATTCCCAGCCAAGACCCCCTTTCTCTGCCTTTCGGTTACCCCCCCCCCAATACCTTCAGAATTCCAAAATACTATCTAATTTAGTAGGTATGGATATTTTCTGGAACTACCAAACATTGTATACCAATTTAGGAATGTGTTCAAAATTGTCTATGGTATAACCTCCTACACCAAAAATAGAAATCAGATGTGTAACCTGTCATTCTTTTTGTCCAGGGGTTTCTGAAAGATTGCCTGCTATTACTGTTGGCCCAACTAACAAGACCGTCAGTGAACAGAGTGAGACAGATTTTACTTGTGAAGTGAGTGGCAACCCCAAACCTGCTGTCAAGTGGTACAAGAAAGGATCCTCGGCCCCCCTGACAAACTCATCCAAGTTTCTGATTGTGTCTAATCGGCAGTGGACACAACTTATCATCAGGAATGTCAATATTGCTGATTCTGGGATTTATGCTTGCAAAGCTACCAACAAGCTTGGAACAGCTTCCAACCAGGCGGGCCTTGTGGTTAATGGTATGTGTCGGAAAAGTAACTACAGACAAACCTGTATTAAGCAGTCCTCTATAAATCAGCCACCCTCTATTAACTGGCCACTTCAAAGTGGTACAAACTTCCAGTGGTAAAAGACATTTTGTTATCTTAATAACTGATGAACTGGCAACGTAATCAATATCCTATTTTTTAAAAACCTATCACTATCCACAAAATTTATACCAGTCAGTTTCTCCAACCTTTAGTTTTATTTAAATGCAATTTTTGTGATCGAATAATTATGAATTACTAAAATTTCAAGTTTGTTTTGTTACAGCATTAAAGACCACTGCCACTGCCAGGTCCACAGTACCTCAAACCACCACTCCCCTCCCCCTATCCCCTCCATCGGATCTCTTTGTACTTGACGTCAATTCCAGTGCAGTTGTCTTGGTGTGGAGCTCGGCCACCCAGCCCAGCGGAGTGGCGGTCACCTACATTGTGGAGTACAAGGAGCCTCACACACGCCATGATTGGAGGGCTGCTGCTAAACACATCCGCAGTAACAGATTCACTGTACAGGGACTGAAGGCAGACAAGGCATACATATTTGCCGTCCGCTCAGTAACAGACACTGGTGAAAGAAGTAGTCGAACAAAACTTGACAAACCTGTCAGAACACTGAAGTCTAAGAGTAAGTGCAACTTCACTGGCGGTCTCTTTTAATCCCTAAAGTGTCAAATGAAGAGTTACCTGTCACCATACGTTATTTTTATATTTACAAGTTTGGAGAATTTAACATTATTTTCATCTTACAAATTTTGGGGTCATTGTTCGATTTCTCTATTCTCAAAACTAATCAGGTTATTTATACTGAATAGGTAAGGAGAAGATATATTTTGATAACTTGGTGGGAGTGAAAGGGTTGAATTAGCAGTTGTGGCTTAGACCAGCTTCTGATGTTAAATTTCTCCAATATTGTTTTCAAAATATTAATTTTATACTAAAATAAATAACTGCATTCAAGTGATTAAGGTTGTTTGTTCAATTGTCAGAACCAATTCCGATTTTCCCTGTTGGAAATCCCTTGAAGAATATCAAACTTGGTGTGTCAGTGATCCCTGCGAGTGAGGATAGCATACACGTCACTTGGGAGGTATGGTAACCTTTTGAATCCATTATTTTGACATCTTAACTCTTGTCGTGCAACATTTTCAAACATCAAGTTTCAAATGTTATGAATATTCTCAACTGAAAATGATTACAGTTGAACCCCATTAATACGACCACTATCGGGCCATGAAAATGTGGTTGTGTTAACAGGGCAGTTGTATTAACAGGGTAGGATCAAATAATGGTGCCAGACCCTTCTAAACAATACCATGACGACTATATCTTTAATTTGCTGGACAGTGCGGAAATAGACTTACTTACATGTATTTATAACAACTTATCAGACATCCCAAAGAACCAGTCTGTGAGAAACAAACATAAAAAAGAAGTCAGTGGAAAAATGAAAGGGCGATAGTTTGTCAGCTATGAAAATGAAGTCTTTTCACCACCTACCATTAAAATTATTTTAAAATGTCATATCAACTGAACCACATTTGTCATGAGCAGCTTTGCCGGCACTCATTAAAATGTGTTACATTTTGTGTGCCAAATTATTGTCTGTTTTTTAATCAGCGTGCAACTCGCAAGGCATTTTGACGGGTCGTATTAACGGGGTTATTTTGTAATATCATCAATTCATTGCAAATAGTTTCATGATCCATCAGTTTTGAGGATTTTTTCTGAATTTTAGGTCCATGACCAGTTAATTTTCTAAATTAACTGATCATGGAAAAGTCACTGAGTTTTGATTTGAAATATGTGAGTGAACCCTGTTTAGAGACAAGTTCTTTATGCTAACATTTCAGTCATCCAAACCACTGAGACATGTAACTGGGTTTTACATCCACTGGGAAAAGAGAGGAACCGGGAGCAGTTCGGGGCGCAAGGTTGTTATCAATAGCAAAGCTAAGGACAAGACACTCTATGACTTAGAGCCGAACACCACTTACAAGATCAGGGTTCAGGCATATTATGGCAACTACAAGAGTTTGAATAGCAACCCAAAGTACATGACAACACTAGGGAAAGGTGCCGGTAAGTTATGACTGTCAACTCCACAGTAACTGGCATTAGCTGTGGTGTCCTTTCCACTAATTTTCCCATTGTGTTATGTAAATATGTTTCCCACCATTATTACCAGAGTTCGAAAAAGTACTCGTCCACTCGTCAGGGACGAGTAGAAACTGCTCGAGGACAAGTGAAAATGTTATCTACTTGTCAAGCGGACGAGTAAGATTCTGGTCACTAAAATTGAAGGACTTGCAAAATGTACATGTATCACCAGTCATAAGAAGGGCACTAAAAGTTTGTGTCTGGCATAATTTGTTTTATTCAAACTGTGAAGATGGTTGTGTGAAGTGAATGTTTCATTTTGGCAAGTAAACTCTGAAACCACTCGCCAAAGGGGTAAGTAAGTTTTCAAATTTTTTTCTAACCCTGATTTCATGTACATGATAGTAGATAACTTGCTGTTACCAATGGTAAGTGAAAGCAGCTGAGACATGTTGTAGAGAAAACACTATTGCTCTCACACAAGACTTTTGTATTGCTTTGGTCTGTATTGGCAATTAATGTCAATAAATTTTTTTACAGACTATTTCTTAAGTCTGAATGTCCCACTTATTTTTCTACTGTTCGATCATTCAAGAATTCTGGAACCAGGTATATATGTTTTTCCGTGAACAAGATATTATATCGTGCCCTCTAAATGCAAAAGATGTATTTTTACTCTTTTAATAATCACATTATTTTAAACACTAAATTCTTCATTCAATACTGTAAAATCACCAAATCGACTCTTTCACAAAAGTTATTTTTGTAGCAAGTTAAAAAGTCATACTAAATTATATGGAAAAAGTTATTGCAAAAGAAAGGAAAAAACTTGACTATCAATATAGAAATAGACGATTGTTAGCTGCCACTGACTGGCTGACTTAACTTTTTTTTTGTCTTGCTATGAATGGTGTTTTGTTGGTGTTTTTTTACTTTCTATTTTCCCATTTTTTTTTAAATTTTAGTTTTTTCGATAGAAACATGTAAGCAAATGATACAAACTTCATTATTGTTCAAATCATGAAAAAAAATACAAAAAAATATCCCACATGTTGCCATCTTGAATTAGAATATAAATTGGTTGCAGTACCAGACTCCACTTGTGGCAAAGACAAGAGGAGGCCTGGTAGTCCCCTCAATGTGTGGCAGGCAGTAACCAATGACATGGCTCGACATGTCTATGATA
>JAOEHT020283264.1:0-10386 GCA_025448195.2 Parazoanthus atlanticus
AATTATTGTTATTATTTTCATTATCAGCATCACCATTATCATCTAATTACCGTTGTCAATCCATCTCTGTCTCTTACCACAGCTCCTTGTCAACCTTCTCTCCTTCTCTATCTTCATCAACCTCTTGTTATTTGCTTTCCAGTAGCTCTCATCAGCCCTCCTTCCCTATCAATCGCCATGATTCTTCATCAATCTCTTGTTATTTGCTCTTCAGTAGCTATCATCAGGCCTCCTTCCCTATCAATTGCAATGATTCTTCATCAATCTCTTGTTATTTGCTCTTCAGTAGGACCAGTAGCCAGGTAGCTATCGTCCGCCCTCCTTTCCTATGATATGCAATGATTCTTCGTCAATCTCTTGTTATTTGCTCTTCAGTGGCTATCATCAGCTCCCCTTCCCTATCAATTGCAATGATTCTTCGTCAATCTCTTGTTATTTGCTCTTCAGTGGCTATCACCAGCTCTCCTTCCCTATGATATGCAATGATTCTTCGTCAATCTCTTGTTATTTGCTCTTCAGTAGCTATCATCAGCCCTCCTTCCCAATCAATTACCATGATTCTTCGTCAATCTCATGCTATTTGTTTTTCAGTAGCTATCACCAGCCCTCCTACCCTATCAATAACCATGATTCTTCATCAGTCTCTTGTCATTTGCTTTGCAGTAGCTGTCATCAATGTCATCAATTTTCCTTCCTTATCACTTGCTATCTTTCTCCATCAACCGCCTCCCTTGTTTTGCTACTCATTTTTATATTTTAACGCTAGATTCAATACAATATAATATATATATCTTATTATCCAACTTTTTCTCTCTTTTCTACCATAAATATCGCTTTAACTCATAAAGAAGTGCGTGTTATGCGTGACTAGCGATACAAAACAACCTCTACAGTACAAATATCGTAGGATATTTGTACTCGTTCCAGGCCTAGATAAGGATTTTTTCTACTCCACGGACTGAAGTTGGATAATAAAATACAATACGATGCAATACAGTGCAATACTTTATTTCAGTACAGTGCAAATGACTGATTGGTTAAAACTAACATTCAGCTAATGCCTGTATTAAAATATAATTTACTGAAAACAAGAAAGGAAAACGATTTCAAATTGAATAGACAATGAAACGTTAGGCTAAAAAGTATTCTCAAAAAGCCTTTTTAGTTATAAACTCCATATACGATAAACATTCAGAGGAGATTCAGCAGTGAAGTACAGCTACATTTAAATATATAACAAGTTATTTTAGAAGCTGATACAAAGTTCTTTAGACTTACTGTAAATCAAATCTCATATTACCGTCCCTAAATTAAGAATATAAACTTATGGCGATAACTTTTTCACCCCACCTGCTCAAAGACGCATATGGAATATAATGACCTATCGGCGATCTCTATTTAACTCTCTATTTCCTTAAAAAGCAAATCTTAAGACATATCTTTTAAAATAATTAGCTTTTAATTACCATGAATTATTTTGAACGGTTTTCACAAAAATATATTTTAACAAATTTTCATTGTAAAAAGCATTGCGACTTTTAGTGTAATGCGTCTTTAGGAACTGTACACCATTATATAGTCACACGAGGCCAAAAGATTGTTTGTTTCTTGATTTTCTTCATCTCATGCATAAGTCCATTTGTAGCAAGTCTTGAGCGGTTTCTGTGTAAAATGTGAAGGAAATTTGTTTGAAAATCAGCGATAAGCCAAACCTTTCCAAGATGTAAAAACCAGACTCCGAAAGTACAGTACAGTGTATATTCGTGAACTGAAGTTTTGCGGGTTTTAATTTCGTGATTGGGAAGGATGTATTTTATCCCATATACAAATATTTTTTGATTCGATCAAAAATTCACAATGAAAAAAGATACGACGAGCCAAATAAAACCAGTCATTTAAAAATGCAGAATAGGAATCAAATTGCTATTGAATATTTGTTCGGTTTGTTCCCAAAAATCCCGGCTCAAAAATTGCAAAAAAATAATACCGCTCACATTTCATGCGACGAGGTACGTTCACAAGAATAACTCCAAGGAAAGTAAACTACAAGACAGCTTTTTCAGTCTGCACCACAAGACCGAAATTTGGAGGTTTTGAGCGAGTTTGCCAGGCAAGCTGCCGCAATTCGAATCCTCGCCCTGCTCAAAAACGCCGAATTGCGCATTTCTGGTGAAGATGCAGCCCACAAGGAAATATGTTTCTTAGACTTTCCTGATCAGTTATGAAAACTGACGATTGCCCACGAATTGTCAAAACAGAAGGATAAACAAGTTACTTGAAACAGAATACAAAATCTATAATAACTAATTCATCAGGATATACTGAGTGAGTCTTAAGATTGAGATAAGATTTGTAGATTCGGTGGTTTTTCCTAGTTTTTCGCGGGTCTGTTAACGATGTCATAGAAATTGCTTCTTTGATGTACCGAAAAGATTTCCAATAAGAAAAGAATAAATTCTTGCTCAGACTGAAAGGGCGACATCTTATGACTGATCAATGGGTTGATCTGTTTGCTTAAAATATGGTACATCTTTTTATCAGGCTTTGATCAATTTTGCTCTAAATGGCTAATGTGAAATTGGTTCAGCTTTGGTCTCTAGCGCCAAAACATTTTGCTAGACCTCAGGCTGTATTCGTATTTTTCACTATATTGATTACGATGCTGCTTTTATCAAATTCTTAATCATTCATTCACAATTTTAAAAGCACCACAACAAATCCTTTTTGAGTGACGCTTTTGAAGTCTTAACTAAACTTCATAAAAAGGCCGCCGATTGGCTCATATACTTCCGCAAATTTCCAAAACTCAATAAAATTAAAATTTTAAAGTTATTGATTAGACTAATTTTATGGTATGCCCTGTGCTGTCAAGAACTCCGTTATGGTCCGTCCGTCATATATGATAGTTGGCTTTATCGTTAAATGGAACGACTAAAGAAAAGGTCATCAATGGGAAAACTGCTTATTTCGCGAAATGGAACGAGTAAAACACGTTTGTCGACGGAAGATCTTCACTAAATTTGGTTTGCTTTTCTTTAAAAAGTGTCCTGAAAGGTTGGTTATTTCAATAAATTTTGTAGCCAGAAAACAAAAGAAGCTGGTCAGTGTAAATTGAAAACGTGTTTTCGGAACTTGGGACCTGAAATTCGCCAATTTTTTTCGATCGATGTTTGTCCCTACGAGATGGCTTGTAAGAGATTAAGTCTTTGGAATTGACGAAAAAGATTGGTTTTCTTAAAGGCCTGTGAGGAACATACATGGAACGTTAGTACTTACCTGCCCCTGATTAAAGCACAATGGCGTCAAATATCAGTAAAGTACGTTTTCTTGATATCTGTTCAGATTTTCAAATAAATATTGTTTTCAAAGAAGTATGAGTTTTCCAGATATGAAAGTATAAATTTCCATTAGCTATGACATAAAAAAGGTGATGGTTTCTAACACGGTCTTAAACTCGCGGCAACTATTGATTGCAAAGAAATGGGACAGAATATATATGCATGAATTCCGCAAAAACAATATTTGAGTTCTAGGATGTCCTTTTCGAGAATTTGATTTTGATAAATTGGATAATACAAATTCAGTTGCGATCGGATACTGGAAGTGTTCAGTATCCTTGTCCGATATACCAAGGAGTTTATAAATATCTCCTTTCTTCCCTCATTTAACACGTTAAGCCTCATATCTAGCTGATAACTTTTGCGAATTTAGAGTACAACATTAGTGTCTGGGAAACTCTCATTTTGTTCATCTGTAAAAATAGTCGAATGGCATTTATTTGGCCTTTGCGTTCTCCCCCACCCAACAGAATACCCCGGCCTTGGTGTGGGAGGACAAGTAAGACCAGAAAATGTCAGCAGTAGCGAAGCATACTTCACTTTGCTTTGTACAAACTACTTCAGCTGCTTGATGATTTATAAACGGGAAAATAAAGATTGGTTCTTATATGGTCTGTGTATATATATATTATCAGTTACTTTTTCGATATACCCTTTGCACCTGGCCACACGCAAAGTTTTCCAAAATTAATCAGAAAAACTAAGATTCTTGGTCTATTCCCATTACATTTACGAAGATGGCCGTATATACATATAGTTTAAATAAACACTTATATGACGAAATGCAGGATGGGATTAGACTTATCTCATTTACGGCTAAAATAGCTCAAAATATTAGATGTTTCTTCACAGCATAGAATGTTTCCACCAAGACTTGTTTTGAAAAGTACTAATTAACCAGAGAAAAAGCCCTGCGAATTCTTGTCAAAATGAAGTTACTTCGACTGTTTCGGCAGTTGCTATGCCATTAAGACTACTGTTTCACGGCTGCCCTGCAGCTATTTGTTTCACGAAAGTTTCTTCTATTTTGAAAGAAGATATAATTCAATGACTTCATAAGAAATAAACTAATTGGTGTCAATTTTTATCACAACAAATGTTATCTCTTGGTAAATTGCTGTGCTTCCATTTGCACATCTTATATTGAGTATCTTGCAGGTCACCTTCAACTGTCATTGTTTTACATGCAGACAGCTCCAACCTACCACATTTCCAGTGTTTTTCGATTGCTTACAAATTGCCGCCATCTTTCAATTTTTCTTCATTGTCTTGGAGGATTTAAACGCCAGCCAAGAACAGGGTTGAATACCATTGAATCGCCTTCATACGTCATCAGATAGCATGCACGTTTCCCGTTTATCAACATAGTGTGGTGTCCAGCGCCTAACAATCAGCTAATCGGCGACTTGTGAGAGGAAAGTTAATCCGGGTGAGTTGTGGTCCATTACTTGGAGTTTCGGTATTTGTACTTGGTGTAGATAACCATTGCTAGCAAGTCAAAATACTCCACCGCTGTCAAAATACTAGCTCCAAGGAACAAACCTATTTGTCCTCCAACATCACCTGGTAAAATAAGAGATGACGTCAGTAACCAGAACATGGTTGTAAGGAAAATATATCTGCACTAATTTAACCTTACCATTTACGTTTTATGTAAAATTACAAAATCACTCCGCAAGAGTTATAATAATAATAATAATAAATTACAAATTTGTATAGCGCAAATTCAATAAATATATGTCCAAATGCGCTTTGGTTTAAAGTTTACACCAATCTAAAAATATTATAAGGAGATGAACTTACAAACACTTTTGGACAAGCCTGGATGGATGGGGCCAATTACAAATAAGACAAAAAAGGCAAAAAGCAGTGACAGTATATAAAGTAATTCACGAGTTAACCAAAAAAATATATTCAAAAATAGTTTTAAGAAATACTTATGGGAAAAACAAAATCGAGACTAAAGCTCAAACTATCGTGTCTTAGTTGCTTGATAAATATGCAAACTACATTAAATTTATTACTTTTTGTTTTTTTGAAAGGAACCTTAACTAATAAGCCTCCATGGCATCAAAAAAGATCTCCTCTCCATTTTATGTTAAGCTAATTTATGTAACGAAATTGTATATATTATGTATGGTAAAGAAATAAACTGAAGTGTACGTAGAAAACCTATTTACCCCCCGGTGCACAGATTACAATCCTAGGGATCAAGAAAACAAACTGTATCTAGCAAAGCCACACACTGACTACTTGAAGTGTAGCTTTGGCTATAGTGGTGCTCTTTTTTAGAATAATCTTCCAAAGGAGACGAGGAACCTCAAAACTCGATTCCCATACCGTAATAATGAAAATCACTTAGCATTTATATAATTTAGATAAATTTTGTAATATAGTGATAATTTTTCCGTGTATAAATAAAGTTTATCTGATCTATCTTGAAAGAAACTTGCATACAGAGCTACATATAAAAGTTACAGCGGAATTTTATGTAATACATTCGCATTTTACTCAACTGCAACTGAGTCTTGTTTTCATCAGTTTCAGTATCTTTTTATATATCAAATCTTATTTCAAGCAACGCCTAGCTGCGGTATTCTTCTAAACACAAAGTGTGCATGTCTGTAGATCTGTCGGAATGATGATTGGTTCCATTCGTCTGCAGAGCAACGAAATGACCTCAAGAGTCGCGTAGCAATTAATCGAGTAAAGAACTGAGTCCGAGTTTGAATAATTTATACAATTACAAATGAACCCCGTCAGAAAAAAGTCGACATCAAAATTAGTAAGTTTACCAAGTTTGGCAGAGTTTGACTGAATAACAATCATGCGGTGAGTTTTCTAAAACCACTGTAATATTAATAGGAGACTTAGTGTGGTTTGGAGGAACTGCCGTCTCCAAACCGCCATCATACTGAAGTGTTTCAGTTTTAAATGATTTTTGAGGTGTCACCACATTGTTATATCCAACCGAACGTCTTCAAACTTGGTAAATTATCTTCCCTGTGATGCAATTGATTTTTTCATCAGGTTAATTAGATTAATAAGGTTAACACATTAATTAGGCAAACTCGGACCTAGTCCTTTTGTTATTTGGTTAACTGCTAACGAAAAACGTCTCATTCAATCAGAATTTTCTCCTCTGTTTCCTCTTTTAAATAATTGTTTTCAGTACAGACAAAGATTTTTATGTTTTTGTATACATCACTTTTTGTAATTATATTATTATTTAATCCTGTTGATCGTATTTTTTGTCTCTTGATTAACTGCATATAGGGTGAAGGAATTCTCCACTTAACTCAGCAGGGTTGCACAATCCACCTTATTTACTTCTTACCCTATAAAATATTTTTATATGTGTAGAAATAAATAGCCATGAACCACTGAACAGTTACAAAGAGGTCAACCTTTAGATTGTATACGGTATGTTAAACTGATGCGTATCTCGGCCAATGGAAGAATGGAAGGTACACTATAGATGATTACCTGGAGATTTCCCGATGACTCTATAATACCGCTCATGTAAAGACTACGGTCGTGACTCAAATCTAGAATTGTTTTGGAAATGTCCCTTGCCATTTAATTGACAATTGACGAAAGTATCTATGATAAAGTTTTCACGTGGATAAGTTATTCTTAGAAGTAGCGGATAGACAGGAACCAATCAAAAACAAGGGCGGCCAAGTAGCCCTATTTTCGTGTAGCTATGTATGTCCCAAATTTCTGGCTTTTTGTACAATAGTCCCGACAAGGTTGTCCTCAATAGTTGCCTTTCGTGTAAGTTCTAAGCATTAGTTGTTCAAAACATGAAGTTTATCTGTCAGTAACTCCTACTGTCCACAAAGCGTCACTATATCCTGCACTAAAAAGGAACGGGAAAAAATGGTTTGACGGTCAATCCTTATCCAGCTATGTCCTAAAGTTGTTGATTATTTTTATAGTTCTAGCAACCAAAGGGAAAAACAGAAAAACAAAGAAAAAAAGAAAAGGAAAATAAGATAGTCAATGGAGATTGGAATGTGTTCTTGGACTTGGGACCTGTAATTTGATAACATTTTTCGATCGATGTCTGTCTTTATAATGTTGGCTTTCAAAGGATTCAATTTTTGGTATTGACGAAAAGGACTGGCTTTGTTAATGGTTTGGAAGAACATACATAGAACATGAAAAGTGTTAGTACCTAGCCGCCTTTGTCAAGAAGCGTCGTGCAAACGATAGTTATTCATATGTGAAGCAATGCGTGATCACGATAATCATCACCGAAAAGCAAGGATGCCCACTCGCAAATGTTTAACACACTTTGAAATTATGTAAATAAGTTGACTACTACATGTATATATTGTAATTTCTAGTTACTATTAATATTTATTAAACTCTTATACTTTTGTGAGTTTTTGTTTTATAAAGGACCCAATGAAAATCATATTTGGTGACTGATACTTCCTTCTTAAAATTTAATCAAGCTAGAATATTTACCACCCAGCCTTACCTAGCAGCCCGTAGAGATCGTAGCTTGGAACCTGGTTGACTGCGTAGTACGTTAAGTCCTCGTAAAATATAAACAACTCCAATAGGTTGTCCCTGCAAAGAGCCAGATTGATATACGGGAGACAAATCACAAATAAACACACTTTTATCTGTAAATAAATTTAATATGAGGCATGATAGTTCATAGTCAATCAAGCATCAAAACCGTAAAAAATATTGTAACAGATTCATTTCTTGCATTGTTAAAAACAGTTAAATTACTGTAATGCTCCTAAAATGTATAAAAGATCTAGAATACTATTCTTAGTAAAAACTGATTGATTGGCTGATTTGCTAATCTATCCAATAAACAGTACTTTGCGCACTCTCTGATTGGCTGTTCAATTCTATTCACCTACGAGCAATTGTGCGTAACACATCTTACTTCGCGGCTGTTTCGGATGCTGAAATTATTGTAATGAACTAAGCAGTTTACAACCGCAAACAAAAAGAACGTAAAAGAAAAACACAAAACTTGTTTGTCTGTTTTCAACGGTAGTTTCAGCTTGAATGACACAGCTTACAAAGCACAAAAGAAAACTGTCGAACGACAAACTTGTTCGCAACTCGCTTGATAAAATGTGTGCCTCGAGTTTTGAAGATACGTTTGCTGTTATAGTTTGTTTTCTTAAAAACATGACAGTTTTTTCACTGTTTTTGGCTGAATCACTTTTGTCCAGCGAAAACTGTGATTTTGCACAATTAGCACACTACTGATATCTCTTTTACTGTCACAAAACTAAAACTTGTAAACAACAAGGTTTTGTACGTGACAGCTTGGTGAAACCTTCCGTTTCTGAATAAACCGTGATATTATTGTTTTTGTCTCAATTTGTTTAAAAAAAACTTTGATATTTCTTTATTATTATTGTATTTTATTAAATAGTTAGTTCATCTTTTACCTAAGAAACAAGCGGTTCGCTTCCTTTGATCCGAGATTCAGTCCTCTTTCCTCAGCCAGCTGGTCAGCGAACACGTTGGAGGGATACTGGGCGTAGGAGAGCTGGGCACTAAATTCGATGCTTTCACAAGCCACGGGGCAGTTGTCCATCTTTAAATCACGGAATGCCACTGGAAAAAAATTAAAGCGTATATCTAAGAACGTATTAACAAAATATATAGAGTTCAAACTGATCTGTAGTTACACGGTTAACAGAATTGTGAGATGATTACAGTTCAGTTAGGTATAACCAGCTCAAGTCTTGCTTTAACGAGCAACAATTTCCTGCAACTTGTCGCGCAATAATGTAGCATCGCAGGTTGAAACGTGTTGTCGCGCGTATTACCACCCACTGAATAACTTGCCTCGCAACAAGTTTCTCTGTTGCAAAGTGTGGAAATTCGTTGCTAAAGGTAGAATTCGAATCTGCTTTATGCAACGTATTTCCATAACTTGAAACTGAGAAGTTTACTGCTTGGCCAGTTGTCCAAGTGGGTGCTTGCGTCTCAACCTGCATTGCAGGAAATTGTTGCTCGTATTGCCGCATCGTTACAGAGAATTTGCGTATAGATGAAACAGAAGGTAAGTTAGATGCTGAATGTATACAGGCACATTCTGATTCACTAAAATGAAAAAGAAACTCAACGACACTTTAAGAACATTTAAGAGCAAATTCGCCATATAAATATCGATACCGTTTAGCTTCAGCACAAAAAATAGACAATCTTTGAAAAAAAGAGTGCACGTGTATTACGACAGCAGAACTTCTAATAATATTATCTGCCGCTTCCATTTTCTTGAGAGATTTCTAACAACATTGTTTCATATAAAACAAAGAAGTGACTTATGTATACATACCCCATCTCGGCCACAGGCAGCCCATTAATGCGGGCATGGAACAAATGGGCGCATTTCCTGTTAATACAAGATAAACATTAATTTTGCTTTCTTTTGGCTTTATCACCGTGTGACGCCTAAATAATATCCCGCTTATAAGACCTAGGCTTGTTTGTGCATTAAAGAACATTATTGATATTGTTATTGTTGTTATTATTATTAGATATTGTTATTATTATTATTATTATTATTATTATTATTGTTATGTTTGTAAGGGGTTTTTTGGTTGGCTCATAATTGGGTGAAGAGGTTATAACCGGAATAAAAGACTTTCAAATTTATCTCCCTAATTTTTTGTTCATAATTGACAAAAGATGAAAGAACGAGGACATTGCCGAAGATGACAAGAAATATCTTAGACCAATTTTCAGTGAAAGGAAGAGGGAACTTGTATCGGGGTGGGGGAGGGGGACTTATAACCGAAATTATTTTGTTAGTAAAGAAGTTTGATTGATATGTAGGCGTTAAAATTGCAGTAAAATGTTTTCAATTTTTCATAAATTGATATAGTTTTGTTACTTTTTGTGCATCTGACCAGGCGGGGACGAATATTAAAGCTTTAGAGAAACCCTAGCTGTGTAAGTTACAAATAGTTGGTTGCTGGCTCCGCTTTCTTTTAATATTCTAATTTACCGTTGCCACAACTGCTTCGCTTCTTTAGAGTTTAGTAAGCCCTCAAGATCG
>JAOEHT020283348.1:0-18443 GCA_025448195.2 Parazoanthus atlanticus
GTTTTCGGCCATTTTGAGGGAAAATTTTCCGTGATAAAATTGTCAGTTTCCATATTTGGACAAACTACAGGATATAGTATTTATACCTTGAGTAGAGAGCCAATCAGATTACCAGAAATTCAATATCCAGTGTTTGGTATTTAATAATTAAAATTAGAACTTCCAAGCTTATAATTAGCGGGTGAATTAACGAAAGTGAATGAATCTCACGAGGTATTTCTCAAAGCGAAATGAGCAATTCGAAGAAGTTACTTCTTCAGTGGGTAAATACCAAATAGAGATGTCATGTTAAGAAGCCGACCACGTTCCATCAACTGAATGATATGAAAAGTTGTTGGTATTCAGAGCTAAAATGTACTATGTTTTATTTTTTGTTTAAGCGTAGCATAACATAACATAATATAACATCATAACTGACAACACAACTTAAAATGTAATATAATATAGTGTGATGTAAGGCAAGGTAATGCAGTGTCTAGTGTAGTGTAGTGTAGTGCAGTGTAGTGTAGTGTAGTGTAGTGCAGTGTAGTGTAGTGTAGTGTAGCGTAGCGTAGTATAGTATAGTATAGTATAGTATAGTATAGTATAGTATAGTATATAGCGAATGTAGTGTAATGTGATTATTTATTGTAGTGTAATGTAATGTAATGTGATGATATAATGCCATGTAATATAGCGTAGTGTTATGTAACCTAGGTGTAATGTGATGTAATGTGAATGTAGTGCATATCATTAGTGTAGTGTAGTGTAGTATAGTACAGTATAGTACAGTGTAGCGTAGTGAAATTTAATATAATTAAAGAAGATGAAAATAGAAACAAAAAATAGTAAAAGGGCGACCACCATAATTAAGTAGTCATTCAACTAATTTTAAATCACTGCCATATAAACTAGGCAGGAGACTGGCTTGAAATAACAGGACATAGTTGAATAGGGAGTGTCAGTCCATCATGAATTATATAAACCAATGAGCAACCGGTCAACCGACTGACAATTACCTGCAGTTTCCTGAACAGGCTCTTTCACGTTATCATTGTTTCCTCTTCCTTTTTCTGCCATATTATAATCCTGCTGTTGTACCAATTGATTCTAGGTCACACGTGTAGTACATATCTCAAGGGAGTGGTGTGCGGCACTCATGCGTGGGGTAAATATTTGCTGCTTCTGTTTCGAGTAAAATATGATCATATGTTATTAAATAGTAATTTGATATTATACGGTATTTATTGAAATATGGTCCAAAAAGGAAGTCAACTGCGATTTCTAGCAACGACAAAAATTGTATATATACACATATTATAGAAATATTGTTAAAATCCATATGCTTGCTTGCTTGTTTCTCGTACGAGAAAATTAGAATTGATAAGCCATGTTCGACATGCTCAAGTTTTACTCTGTGGACATAATAATTACCAATGTGGGGGAGGGGGTGGGGGCGAAATCCCAACTGAATTCGCCCGTAGGGGTGAATTCCCTGCCGGTATCATGTATATATTTACGTTACATTTTGGAAACAACTTTTCCTAAATTCCGCTTTCCATATAATCGCTGTGATCGCTTGGATCGCTGTACTCATTTTTCAGCGATCCTGGCGATCCCAGCGATCAACTGGTTTCCAGACATCGAGACGGCCTTAAAATAGACTTTTTGTTTAACAATTATGATATATTTATTAAACACAATTAACGTTTTAAAACTCAAAATTTATGCACAGAAAATTTGCGCTACCTGAATCTGATCGAGGATATAAAGGTACATATAGCACGTTTTATATATCTTTAGGAAAATAAAAGTGTGCAAATTAAGAATCGATTGCCTTGATTTTGTTTGGATGAACTTATTTAAGACTGTGAGTTGAGTATACCTTATTATCTAAAATTCGAACGTCATGAATGACAAATTCGCATTATTAATTTTACGCGGGAATTTTCTAAGTGCGTTAATTTCGACAACCTTAATTTGGTGGCGCGACAATTTTAGCAGCAATAATTTTCTTTATTCATAGCATGTCAAAAGCACACACCAAAAAAACCGGGAACCGGTATTTCGTACTGTTAAAAGTCTTTGTTCATTTGATATTTTTAAGATTGTCCTGTTTTAAAATATCAATACCAGGTGATTTCTTCATTGCCCGCGTCAGTGTCTTCCTCGGCCTCCACGTCAGATGGCTCTTTGTCACCATCAGAGTCCCAAATAAAGATTTTGTTTTGTCAAAAATACAAAATGTTTTGTCTACTCGCGCTTATTTTCTTGAAAAAAAAATTATACCTTCAATATCGCGTTAATTTTCTAGAATTGAAAATGTCGGCCCCTTCAAACCGTGTTAATTACCTCGACGTTAATATTCTTATGCGTTAAATAAGTGAAATCGATATTTTAGGTAATAGGGTAAGTTTGTTTCTTAGTCTTAACAAAAGACCTCGGAGTACACCGTACTTTGAGAACATAAGAATGTTTGTAAATTTAACACCAGCGTTAAACAACCTTCACTGACTTTCCGTTAACTCTCCGCTGATCTATCGTGACGCTGTTTTTTTCTTTCCGGAATATTTTATCTAAAGAGTTGACGAAGAGGGAGATATGAGCGGCGGCCAAACAGCAGGAAGCTCCGGCACAACTTCTAAACATTCAGCTTTTTAAGACAGCAGCTTGACAAAGAACATTTTCTTATCGAATTGTAATGCTATGGAACAGTCCCGAAAGTAACTTGGAAACCTGTAGCACACTTTTAGATTCAGTTAACTTCAAACATATGTTAAGAGGTTCTCTTTTTAACAACATGTAGTTCCGACAGTTTTTAACTTTTTTTGTATTTCATTTTTTACACTGAATTAACTCGCTGTATGAAAATTTTAAAAATTTCTAAATAGTGTAATTCTTAAATATCTCAACCGTATAAAGTACATAATTGATACTGAAAAGCCCTTAATTGTGGGGAGCTATCAATAAAGTATCGTATCGTATTGTAAATCTTTTTACAACCGTACCCTACAAGTCATTGAATGATTGATTGACAAGTGCGGAAGAGGGGTCTAAACCAGCGAACACTTCAAAACTCTTGATTTGTTCTATATCAAAACATGAACTCCATAATTTTTGGATTCGGTCTCATAAAACAATAAGCCATAGAAATTACAACCGAATAATATAATTGTTAATTGAAATTGAGACAAAAAGGAAGAAAAAATGAGGAAAAAGCTGTGCACACAGGAAGTGTTGTTTGATGAAGAAAAACATCAGAAAGTTCGAGAAAACGTTTTCAGTTAATGTGAGTTGTTAAGATAAAAAAGCTTTTGCCAGTTTCAGACACATAACAGAAAGTAGTGAAGTATATGTATTTTCCGGTACTAATGATTAGATACTTTATCTGATTTGAGGATAAGGACAGGAGACTTGAGACTTGCGTCGGCTTTTGAAGAGACCAAGATGAAACGAGCACGTAGCACGTGTGTTTAGCTTAGAGCTATAATTACTATGTTTGTATTCCTATTTTAGTGACTGAACAAGATGAATACATGGGTTAACTGTGGCTCAAAATTGTGCAAGACAGATCACATGAGTTTCAGAGTCGACTGACAATAACAGAAATACAGTTGAACTGTACTTTTCGATACAAGACTTATCGACATATAATTCTGTTCGGATATGGCTATTCTGCTCAGTGAGATCTTAACTTTACTAGCTCTGTTTACTGGATAAGGTCGGTTTCAAGTGTAGTGCAAATCTCTTTTACTTCCTAAAACCAAGTAACTACAATGATCAATACGAAGTGATATTAAACACAGTTTCAGATTTCTGTTCCAGTTTTAATGGTTGTAAAAACACAAGAAAGAAAAGAACACATCACAAAAGGTTTTGTGCCCTAAGGCCAAATAAAAAACCGGTTTTTCATCAGCGCCCGCATTCCAAAATTGCTGCTGCACTTTTTAAAATTATTTTTAAGATGTTAAAAGTATGTTTTTCTACGCTGTATTGATCAGAGCCGAGGCAAAGGACTGTTTATCAAATGCTGATCGTCATTTTCCGAAATATATTCGTAACAGTGGTTTATTATAAACAACTATTGGGCAAATGTTCACTTCGCACACTTGTCAAGATGTTCAGATGATTCACAACTGCTGTTTAGAGAGTACTACTAAAAAATAATAAAACCTGATGAGAAACAGATTTTTTCAGTTATTTGGCCTAAAGAAAAGAGATTCACTGCAGTTTTTTTATCGACTATGCTCAAATTCTGCTTTAAAATTGCATATTTGCCGGCGTTGTGCCCGCTACCGGAACAGGACTATTCTGCTTAAAATTCTGCAGACAAAAACTTAAGCCTAATGCTGATTCTGAAGTCAAAACAGAAACACGTCAAATGAAAGATCGAACAATGCGACACGTGTGAAGTCCAAGGCATTAGCTCATAACTCAGGAGTGGGTGCGGTTTCCTGGCTACTTATCAAAGATAACAAATTTGACCGCAAATATTTTTAAACAGCCAAGCGGGAAGCTCGGAAAAATTAATTATTTGCGGAAATGACGAAAATAAGGAATGAGGAATGAAGTGTTCCTTGACCAATGCCAATTAGCATAACAAGGAATCTAATAAGTGCTCGCGGCAATAAATAGCCATTCCTGCTGCCTTTTCATCTTTAAACAAGAACAGCTCAAAAGAACGACAAGTTCGACGTAGAGAAAACTTCTCCGAGGCAAGCAAGAACTTACAAGTGAGTAAGTGCACACAAGATCTTACTTAGTTTTAATAAGTTGTCGTCGACGACAGCCGCTAAGTGACGAAAAGATCAGAAAAAAGAATCTTACTTTTGGCGGTGGGTAGCTAAAACATCTTGAAATGCAAATTTTATTTGTAATTCGTCCGTTTCAACTCGGTAAAAATATGTTTCAAATTACATCAACTAGTGCAGCTTGGTTCCTTGGTCAGTCGGCATGTTTTTGAGTCTTCTGCCCGTTGGTGTATAACCTTCTGGCCAGTCTTTCTGCCAGTTGGGGTTTTAACCACTATAATTTCTATTTGATTATTATTTTTCGTTTAAAACATTTGTCAGTGTCAGTGTACAGGTGAATAGAATCTTGAGTTTCCTATAAACCAGCGTTTAATGCAAAGCGTTGCTGCTTATTCGACGATCCTTTTAAAAAAAGAGACGAAGGATTTTTGTGTAACTCAAAACAACTTTCTAAAAGATGTATCAATGTTCCCTAGTATATCTGTGTTTATTGCCTATAGTGGGCTATACGGGGAGCCTCCGCCCGAAAGGGCGAAAATGTAGCGAAAAATGTCTTTTTAGGTCGTGAAAGGGTCCATAGACGATCGCTTGGCATTGTTGCATGTGTATAAAAGGTTCGCTGAAAATAACAGGTTTATGAAAGGGGTATATTTTTCTGCTGTAAGTATATGAAAGGCGTACAATTTGGGCAAAAATGGTATATGAAAGGGTAAACGTGTGAACCTCGCGGCGGAAACCCTCCCCAATTTCAGTTCTCAGTTGTTTAATCGTAGGTTTTTCCGAGAAAGACATCTGACTGCGCAGGAAAATAAGCGTCTGCTGGGAGGCTATCAAAAGTTTGCTTTGTTAATGTAAACAACTGTTACCACTTTCGACTGATCTCAAAACTGATTCTGACTCAAAAATGTTTTGAGTACTCACTGGCTGCAAATGTAAAATTGTAGTACTGGTTGATTTCTTCAAAATATAAAATGTTGGAGCTTTAATATAAGCAGTTTTCTTTTTCTGTTCCGCGGTATGTCATCGAACAAAGACACGGTACTTGGAATGCTGGCCTTGCACTTATTGTTATAATAGACCGAGCCGTGACAGGGGAGTCAAGTAAGCTTCCGAACAGTCGGAAGATCAAAACGAAAAGTACAGAAAACTTCCTTATGCATGCAGGCAGTCTTAAATTATCCGGCTAAAGTTTCCACAACGAAAATAAATAATTTGTGGTAAGAGTCAAAGTTCACAGACAGTTATTTCCTGCCGAAGTTTGTTGGTTTTAACGTCAAATGCGCACCCAAAGCGGAAAAGTATCTATCGAGGGAGTGCTACTTTCCAGGAAAGGAAACGTCGACTCAGTTTGTCAAAATATTGTGCACCCCTCTATTTTGAAGTTTTGCGCTTTTGTAATAAAGTCTGATTTTAGTACTTAAGTTACCTTAAAATACCGTTAAGTGAGTACTCGAAAAATTAGTTTAGAGTTAAGCTGCTTGTTACTGATTTTCTTATCAACGATTCTGATTATCGAAAACTCTTCATTTTCCTTTTCATTAGTGTTTACGAAATTATTATTCTATCACGGTATGAAATCTAACAAAATCAGTACAAATAGCTGCTCTTCTCTCTCCTTCAGTTCTTGTAACTGATCTCACAAAGTTTCTCTTTTACTCAGCTCAGCTTTCAACAGTGAGTTTTAAAAATATTGTACGGGTTGACTATTAACTATTTTGTGTTGCGGGCTATGAGCTGCGAGCCAAAACTTAAAGTTAGCCCAGAACGCGGAAATATGCATGAAAATATCGTTATAATACGTCATATAAAACTTAAGCTCCCCTTTCATGACCAACTGAATATTCCAGGTACTTTGGGAAGCCAATCAGAACGAACGAAGAGCGCTACTCACAAGTATAGTATTAACTCATAGTGTGCACTAAAGTACAATAACTCTAAAACCCCAACCTCTTTATCTCACAACAGTTTTAAACATTTTTATCTTACAGAAATGACCGCTAAAATATTTTGTCTTGTGGTGGTATTTCTGGTCGCCCTTAACATTATAGTCAACGCCAGGACTGATAATTGCTGGGATATACATGGCCCAATAAACAAATGCATGAAAATTAGGGCAAAACGATTGCTCGTGCGCGTGGTCAGAGAGGCTGTTCAAGCAAGGAGAAAAAGAAGGTTGGTTGGTAATCTAGCTTGAAGTACAAACTGGAATATGTTCATTATAATGTCGCTATTTCGACCAGTTTGGTTATCTCGAGCAGACGCCGACTTTTCTTGATACTGCTGTACACATTCAGTCACTTACTACTGGCTACTCTCACTTTCTCGAGTATATTCTTGTGCCGCTGTTGGTTTTAGACAGTGAAAGTCTGCCATATTAATAGGGAAAAATCGTTTTTCTCTTTTGAGACATGTATGAATCTCTTCGCCGTTGTTTTCTTGTGCGCTAAATTGTGAAACCTGAATCACAAAAATTACGAAAAGCGGAAATCCTGATAAGATTAACTGATTTTTGTATATGTAACCTATGAGAGCAAACATTTTGTTATTCGGTTACTGTTACTATTATATATTACTACAACTATTCTAACTAAAAACTAAGAGTGCACTTTTTCTTCAGGATGGCGTACAAACTATTATCGAAGAATGTATTTCAAGAGAGAAACATTTAACTGGAAAGAAGGTGACTTGAAAAAGGTAAGACGATCTTATGTTTAGAGAAACAACGACAACTGCCATTTATTTGCACGTGTAGTAGTTTACAAAGGAGTAGCTCAACATATCAATTAAATAGAATAATAAAAAAATCTAAGATAGCTGAGAGCTTAAATCAAATCAAATCAAATCAAAGTTTATTTTGAAAGAATATCGCATTTTTAAGAAAAAAAAGATACCTGAGAAAAATTAGTCAATACTACGACGGAAAACTGCTTTCTTAAATTTAAATTTAAAATTAGTATCGTTGCGACATAAGAGTTTTTAAAGCGAACAAGTTTACGATAAGCTAATTTTGTTTCTATCTTCCTCTTACAGATCATCACAAGTCATGAGCTGACCGCAAACAGAATCTTATTTAAAGCGTGTAAAGTAGAGAAAGGAAGTAGTGTATGTGGCTTGACAAACAGAAACGTTCATATGGAAACTGCTTTTTAAGTTATCTGAACAAACTTTTCATAACTCTCGGATAGAGTCTAACTCTTTTTCGACGTCAGCTAAGTATAGACGTTTATTTCCAAAAGCACTCTATATATCCACAGCTGCCAGATAGCTACCTTATATTTTGAAAAGTATCACGATTTCTCAAAGACTCAGGCTCGATAATGCTTTTCACTAAAATTTTGGTAAATTAAGAAGTGAGTCGGAGAATACAATTTTGAAAAACTTAAAATTTTGACACACGTTTAACAAAACGGAGATATTGTTTTGGGGCCTTTTGTTACACCATTAAGTTTCTTCCTTTGTCACTCGACAGGTTTGTCTGCAAATTCTGAAGGTAGTTTTCTTGTTCATAGAAGCATTTTTGTTGAGTTTAACGGCAAAAGGTCAGTTGATTAGTTTCATAAAACGTGATGTCCCTTGTAAACTACAACAGCACAATGGTTGGTGTATAGTTATCTTGTTAATAGCATGGCGTGCAACAGTACAGTAAAATGGAATCTTACAGTTTTGACAAAACCCTACAAGTATCACACTGTAAAATATATCGATAATAAAAGCAACAGTTGAAAAGAGAGCTTGCAATGATTTGAACCTCATTGTCGCTATTATCAGGGTTCGTACACATATTTTACATCTAAATCCCATGATTTTCCATGATCTTACTGTACAAAACACATCACCTAAAATTATGAAAATGTCCTGAAAATTGATAGATCATGAAGCTGTTTGCCATGATTTTATTTTTCTAGATCTGATTTTCCATGATCAGGATTATCCCACGACTTTCCAGGTTTTTAATGACCCGTCCGAACCCTGTATTAAAGTCAAACACCTTAACTGATCTTACCTACTAATTCAGCCGCCAAAACCGCAAAAAGACCATTCGGCGTTTACCACAGTTGCCCAACTATGCACAAAAATGGCGGAAATAAATTCGAAAACATTCGAAAATAGTCATCTTAATTACTCTTCAGGGGCCACAGAGAGAGTGGCTGGTGGTTTTTTCATATTCGACTTCAGAAGAAAGTAATTTATAAGTATCGATACGCTGTGAAACTAGGTCAATACAACATATGCCCAGACCCCTCCCCCCAACGATGCCCATTTTCAAATAATATTTCAGTTCCCACGGAAAAAAAACCGTTAGTCGAGGCTGTGTGCTAATCTTTCATATGTTTGCAATTTTTTCTCGCACGAAATTTTTGTTCATGGGAAGTGAAGCGTAATTGAGAAATGAGAGCAAGTTGAGCGTCCCCACGGAACAATCGTAGTAGGAGGACTGCTGACAAGCCAACAAAATAGCCATGCCAACCTAGGGTGATCGGTAAAAATGTTTCACGAAGGTTTTCTAGAGTTCAAAGCACCCATACAATTACGGGGAAGAAGCTGCAATATTGGGGATTTATCGTGGAAAGTGAATAAAATAATTGGTGTTCAGGATTGCTCTGATTTAGGA
Organism: Parazoanthus atlanticus; assembly: GCA_025448195.2. Lineage (NCBI taxonomy): Eukaryota > Metazoa > Cnidaria > Anthozoa > Zoantharia > Parazoanthidae > Parazoanthus > Parazoanthus atlanticus. Next base: position 9,343 of record JAOEHT020283348.1, read on the forward strand.
TACTGTATCATTTATAATTCATGTAATGTCCGATGACGAGACCCCGGATAGCCACGAATCCGCTGTCAGTTCAGTTATCCTGGTTTTATCCCTAGTGTAAACAGCGCTCTAGATTCTGCTGTCAGCTTCACGAATTGAAGTTGGCCCCATAACACTGAAGATGATGAGTAATGGGTGTTGTACAAAATACCGCCGTGTAATTGTAGATTATTACGTGCACGTTTACTCGGTCAATATCACACTGATTCGATCCTCGCGATTTTTGGGTACCATTTAACAGAGGATTACTATCGTAATACAAGCAAGAAAATACAAAGCCACAATTTTATTTAATAATCATATTAGCATTTTATTGCCTTTGTGCTCGCCATCTGTACCCAACGATAACGCTTCACTTCTTGACTGGTCACGAGTTTAGTTTGAGACATTTCACCATGAACTGTGCAATTTTTGAAGCCGCTGTTATAATTTGTTTATTTCTTTTCACGATCTGGTATTTACATTTTCCGTTATCAAACACACATTTCATTAAATTGTTATGCACTATATCTTCAAACTACAAACCGTCGGTGGTCTTGGTAGAAGCCATTGTAAACCCTCAATTTCTATAACGGAAAATCTAAGTGGTAAAGCTCGGTCTTAATGGGAACAAAATATGCCACCAAGTTTGACGAATAACTTTCAGTTTCTATTAAACAGAAAAAAAGTTCTCTAAAATGCTTTTTTGAAGATTACGGTCCATAGGAAAGAATAGAAATTGTTAACTGTTAAAACTCAATCTGTTTATATATGCATAGTTCAGCTTATGGTAGCAAGAAAGCCTCAAACTGCTTATATCCAATGGACGATGAAATGCGTCCATTCTTATGACCATATTCGGATGGTGCCATCTGAGCCAGCGGACAGAAGAAACTCTCCCGCACGGTCAAACAAGACGGACTGCACAGCATCCTCGTGTCCCGTCAGGTGGGTCACTTTCCCTGTGGCCACCTCGTACATCTTCACCGCTCCGTCATTACTGGCTATGGACAGAACTGTCCCACTGGGGTCGAACGCAACACGGTTGGCTGGGTGGGGCCCGAGGTCCACGGTCGACATACACCCTACCGTACGGACATCCCATAATTTAACCACACCATAGGCGTCACACGAAGCCACGCTGTCACCCTGTTAGGATTGGCACATGAAACAAGATTACTACGTCATGCAAGTGATTGGCGAGTATAGTCATGCAGGGTTGCCATTCACTTGGAAAGTTTAAATTCCTTGACGTTTCTAAGACCAAATGGTATTTTAACTGACCTGTTCACAAAGTAAATTTCTGTTAACCTATCCTCCACCGCCAGGGTGAGTCTATAACGAGCCTAAAATCCTTTTACCTTTCAGCACAGCACCGACCGCTTGCCCGCCCCATACCAGAGTGCAACTCCAGAATACTTTCAAAGGTCATAGGAAAATTGTAAGTTTTCTAGAAGAAAGCATTGCCAAGACAAACGTCTGATAATAAAAATTACCTGACTTTTCACTGACCTTGGAAAAATTATTTCATCGACTTTCCCTGACCATGAAAACCCTGAGACAGTTTCTCGTCCAGTACACTTTCTACAACCTTAATCTACACGCAGAGCCACACTTTTTGGCAATCAACAACACACGACATCTTACAGAAACACAAGACTGAAAGTAAAGCTAAGGCTCCTTCAAAAAAATGTGTGCAGAACGTGTATTTTCATTTTCAAGCTCTGGGTTAACCAAAACGTGTTTGACTTTATGATATTTCTAGAATGCAATCTTTGTTTAGGTTTAGGACCAACCGGGTTCACACAGCAACTTGAGAATAAATTCCATGACTTTCCATCACCGTACATCATTACCCATGACTTAAGAAAGATCCCTTTCCCCGCTCTTTTTTGCCAGATATTCTTTTCTGGTAACTAATTTACGGTTTTGATATTTTCTTTTGAAAGAGGAAAATCAGACGGGCAAAAAACAAAAGAAAAAGGAATTACACGGCAGTTTTATGACCTGAGGTCACTTTCTTAAATTCCAAGACTTTTCCCTGCCTGAAAAACGTAATTTTGAGTCCCACAACTCTCCATGAGGTTTCCATGACCGTATGAGTCCTGTCCTGGTACAAATACAGTCAACGCAGGTTTGGCACAGTTTGCAGCTTGAAAAAGGAGTGAAGCAAGAAAAACAAATAACACAACATCGATCGAGAGGAGAATCTCAAGAAACAAAAACTAATGAACATTTTAGGATTATTGGTAGAGTGAAATATTTCTAGGTTAAGTTCAAGGTGAGTGATACATCACTCAAATATCAAACATTATTTCCAATCAACTGATTACAACAAGGTTGTAAACAAACCACCGGACCAACCAACTTACCCGCAAATTGAAAGCAGTGTGATTTATTGAATGCATGTGGCCATAAAATGTCTGAGCACAGAGTCCCTGCAAAAAGGAAGACGTTTTAAATTTTAACCTGGAAATTGATTACCGTTAATAAACATGGTTCCTGCAGCTTTCAGATGAAACCATTTAAGACCCTTTTATGACCAAATTTGAGAAAATTTAAGACACTTTTTACAGCTGTAGTTTTCCACACAAAAGGCAAAAATCCCTGCTGTAACACAAATAAACACATAAAACAGTGTAATTTGTTTCACTAGCTCTATATGAACTGCTATTGTAATTGAAAAACGGCCTACCGAACAAAGTCCCAAGAAAAAAGAATTCTGAAAAACATACATGTAGTGTTCATTCGTGTAAAAAATCAAGACCAAAACCGCGTATCTTGCCAATTTAAGGCCATTTTAAAGCCTTGAAAATGCATAAACCAAAGTACGACTTTTTAAGACCTTTTAAATATCTGTGGGAATCTTGGTAAAATAATAAAATGTAAACTAAGAATTAGTGTGCAACCTTAACCTTCGGACGGCTAAAATGTGCCAACGGGGAAGAAAGTGAGGGGGTTTGGCTGTCATTTCGGGTTTCCGAGGAACGTTTCAACAATTATACCCTTCAAGCACTACATTAGGTGTTCCTAGATGGGGAAATGTAACATTTCGTACAACCGCGACCTGAATCAGTACATCTGTCCACTGTGTAACAAACCCTGCTAACAGAGCCTTTCCTTTACCCGCTCGACCATCGGGTCGTTTTCTGTTGAACATGCGAGCAGAATATTGGCAGAAACAAAACTTATCAAGCACTCTTTGTTGCGCTTGTACACTGCGTATATAATAGTCCAGTTTCGTATTCCAAGTTACCGCTGATTACAATGACCATAGACTCGTTTTAGCATTAGCTTCGACTTGGTGTTGAATATACATAAATACCAGAGAGAACGATTAGAAGTCCGAACCTCCAGAAATACACAGAGTTGTAAATAGCTCATATCTGCGTTGGTATTTATGAATTTTTAACATTAAGGTCAAGGCTAGCGCTGTAAAAACGAGTCTGTTGTCATTGTAATCAGCGGCTACTACGAATACTCATGCCGACATGTTACGAGCCCACAATCTCGTGAAGCCGGCTTCAAACTTGTTTGACTATAGCGTGATCTCTCACATGATCCCTTGTTCCTTGGACATACTCAATAGAAAAACGACACGATTTCGGCAGAGCCTATCTTTTGTATTGGTCAAGCGGTCAAAAGACAGGTTCTGTTAGCAGGATATGTAACGAATACAAACATAGTGAAAAATAAGAACTGGCTTCATCAGCCGCCACTCACAGTTCTTGCGTCCCAAAGGGAAAGCGTCTTGTCCGCTGAACAGGTGAGAAGGGAGTTGGAGTACGGAAGGAAGGTGATACTGTTTACGGAGTCAGCATGGCCACGTAACGTGTACCGGCACCTCTCACTGCAAACACACCACAAACAATGGTTAGCACCTATTAACGAACCAAACGTATCGGAAATACGCTTTCGCGCAAAACAGCACGTGAATGGCATCTGACAGGATCTTAGGAGCTCTGATCAAAAGACAGTGAACAAAATGACAAAAAAATGAACCACTCAAGATATTAAATTTGCTGCAAATGACAGCAACTTGTAAATAGTTTTCTTTTTATCATCATTTTATTTTAAAGAACTTGTATTTGTAAAATCTATTGTAATTCAGCCTATGGCTGCACATTTTAGATTATTAATAAACCACTTTATAACTGAGGTTTTGAGTGGGAAAGTACCCAGTCAAAGTGTTATTTATTCTTTTCTTATTAAATTGCTTGGTTATGGATTACCATAAAAACCTGGTTACAGGTCATGGGCGTTACAAGATTGCAAGGTCTGTGCTCTAGCTCCATTTGAGTTTAAGAGTTTTAATTGGCGTACAATGTTCTGTGATAACGTTTTTGAGAAAAAGTCCGGGTGGGTTATGCATGTGACGGGGGTTTTGGGATTATACCCAGGATGTTTGTCAGTAGAGGTGTTGGCATAAAACCAGGGAAGGGCGTATAAATTAACTTCTCAGCCATCCTCATTATTCATCGACTCCACGACTTGTGATAAGTATATATAATAACAGTAATATATAACACAACAAAACTGTCGTAGTAACTTCAATATATACTCTCACCTGTTCATATCCCACACTTTCGAAGTGTTATCCATTGAACAGGAGGCTAAAAAATCTCCGCAGGTATGCCACGTGACCCCCCAAACAGCATGGGTGTGGTCAGTGAGGGTCAACACACATTGCGCTTTGGAGAAATCCCAGATTTTCACAGTAGCGTCCCCGGAAGATGTAGCAAGACGAGCGCCTCTGAAAATTTAGTTCAAAGAAGCGAATCAGACTTGAGTGAGGTGATTCTAATGATAAACCCTGATGGGGTGATGGATGAGAATCGGCCTTCGGGAAAAGAAAAACAATTGCAATTCTACTAACTCCAATTTATTCCACTTAAAAACGAGAAAAAGCATGTCATGACTTTGTCTGAAATCAGTGAGAAAAGAGAGCGATAAGGGCACGCATACACATGAAGAAATACAAACACATACACACACAAACACACACATTCACACACGCTTCCCTTCATACACGCACCTGTGTTCACACAATAATACAGACAGGCAGACAGACAAACGGACAGAACAACGTTCATACTTACCTGTATACATACACATTGTGCTAAATTGGTTAACAAAAGACAGTACAACAGCATCTTGTATGCTTCATACACGCAACTCAGGGACAATAACAACATAAACAACGAGTTTAATATTATGAAAAAAGCAAATCATTATGTAATCGAATGAAGAAAGGAGGGAGATCATAAATTAATGGACCATACCCTGGATGGAAGTCACAGTCAGACAGCCAGTCCTTGTGTCCTTCTCCAGTCATGATGGTATCTCCACTGCGAGAAAAGAGGCATTTCAAATCAGTATCTACAACACACACTTTTGGACACAAAGAATCCTTAATTCAAAGTTGATTGATCCCTGCTGCAACAATTCTGATCTTATGTTAACACAATACCTTGGTACGGCCCACATCTTCCACGTCTTATCATCACTAACCGTGGCTAAAACCTGCTTACGAGGATGCAGTGCCAACCTGCAAAAATAACGATTTATGTAAGTCGAAATTACCTAAAACACTTGGGACAATGACAATACAATATAATTTAACTATTAACTTCCTTGTAGATTATGCATTGTAAACCATGGGGCGCTTGCATAATGCGTTCTAGTCAGGTGCGGTGACTCACAACTTACCCCCTAACCAGTAATGTGTGTTTATAGTGTCGGTCAGGCGGAAGACTCCACTCCTCGTCCGATGTGGTGACTTACTACTTTCCATTAACAGGCAATGTGTGTGTGTGTGTGTGAGTTGAAAGTGTAGGTCAGGTAGAAGACTCCACTCCTAGTCAGATATGGTGACTCACTACGTACCCACTAACTGATAATGAGTCTGTTGATAGTGTGGGTCAGGTGGAAGACTCCACTCCTGGTCAGATGTGGTGACTCACTACTTACCAACTGGTAATGAGTGTGTTGCTAGTGTGGGTCAGGTGGAAGACTCCACTCTTTGTCCGATGTGGTGACTCACCACTTACCCACTAATTGGTAATGAGTCTGTTGATAATGTAGGTCAGGCCGAAGATTCCACTCCAGGTCAGGGTTGGTGACTCACTACTTATCAACTAACTGGTAATGTGTGCGTTGATAGTGTAGGCCAGGTGGAAGACTCCACTCCTGGTCAGATATGGTGACTCACTACTTACCCACTAACTGGCAAAGTATTGATAGTGTAGGTCAGGTGGAAGCCTCCACTGCTGGTCAGATGTGGTGACTCACTACTTATCAACTAACTGGCAAAGTGTGTGCGTTGATAGTGTAGGTCAGGTGGAGGTCAGATGTGGTGACTCACTACTTATCAACTAACTGGCAAAGTGTGTGCGTTGATAAGTGTAGGTCAGGTGGAGGTCAGATGTGGTGACTCACTACTTATCAACTAACTGGCAATGTGTGTGCGTTGATAGTGTGGGTCAGGCGGAAGACTTCATTCCTTGTCAGATGTGGTGACTCACTACTTACCCACTAACTGGCAATGTGTGTGCGTTGATAGTGTGGGTCAGGCGGAAGCCTCCACTCCTGGTCAGATGTGCCGATGGACCCTTATGTTGTGCCAACATTGGATTGATTCGGGTGTCAGTGGGGAATTCTGTATCCTAAATTACAACAGATGCAGGAGTGTGAACATGAGGAAACATTCATTTGAGTCGTCATCTACTTCTGTGTCAACAATGAAGAACAAAAACGTCTAGTTTTAAAACTATCATCAGTCGTGTATTTCTTTTAGCTGTAAAGATTATGGAGAAACAGTGATAAAGACGCAAGCGAGCTGTCTTGGGTATCATTTTGAACATAAATAAAATTGTCATCTGAAGGGTTTCTTTCAAGTTTATTGTATTTACCAATAAAGTCTTGTTTTGTACCTTCATACTGGTTGCCTATGCTCTTTACTGTTATTACAACTGCAACTGTTACGCTTTTGTTATCACCATAATTATTATTGTTGCCTACCAGGGGGTCAAAATTAGCATTTGTCTAACCAACCCAGTCTAATTTTTTTAAAGCCAGCTCAACCAAAACACAACCATCCCGAACAAAGTAGGGAATGAAATATGAAGCCAGTTTGAAAAGTAAAAATTATTAAATTATTTAATGAATACCAGTGCTAATTCAATTTTTCTAGAGCTGAATGAAGTGAACATAAACCTATAGACTAGAGGTGGTTTAACCGGCCTATGTTTAAAATAACTAGCTAGGGCTGAGTTAACCACAGGCAGCCGAAACTGTGAGTTGGTTTTTAGGTCGGAGAGCGTTATAGATGATTGAGTCAATTTATAAAACTTTGCTCTTTCTGCCTACATACCAACTCGCAGCTTGGGCTGCCTGTGGTCTTACTCCTAGATTTCGAATCCTGGACTTACCTTGGGGTGTCTATCAGCTGTCTTTGGGGATTGATCAGACACAGCAGGTTTTGTAGATGGATGCTTCTGAGCCACAGATACTTGGCGATGACTTGCAGCAGTTCCTGTTAGCTCTTTCGTCCCTCCTACCTGGTGCAGCGTTGACTGGAGGCCCAATACCTGTGACAAAACATGACTGAAATGCTCAGAATTCAGTTCCCTATATCAGACTAATATTTTCATGACTGTGTACTGTGTAAATGCTAATGTCTTGGAACATCATTCAATATATCTGACAGTTCTCAACTATTACATAATTGTTATCGAGTCAAGGTCACAGTAACAGTAGACAACACTAATCTGCAAAAAGGTCATCTAGGCAAAAAATACTAACCACCACAATGTAAAAGAAAATATTCCACTTGTTGATAATAACATCACATCACATTACATCACACAACACCAAATCACATCTTATCATATCAAACAACGTCACATCCACCATTTGCACACACCATATAACATTGATCATATCACTCCATACTTCACATTACAAGCGGCTCATCACATCCTAGGTTGATATCCATGTAATGCGCATGTGGACATATACATATGTGCATGTGCAATATATATATCTTATTAGACAGTTTAGTATGTAGTATGGCTGGATATTGTTACGAGTCTTGCAGTATTTTGACGAGCCCGAAGGGCGAGTCAAAATGCAAAGGACGTGTAACAATATCCAGCCATACTACATACTAAACTACCTAATAAGGGATTTATTATACGACATTTCCTTTCCAATGTAAAATTTCATAAAAACTTGTTCAAATGGTTTGCCACTATACAAAATATATAATCTTTACAGTACAAATATCGCAGGATATTTGTACTCGTTCCATGCCTTAATATGGGTTTTTTGTACTCCACGGACTGAAGCTGTAGAATAAAAACTATAACTCATTAGACAGCCGTAACAGACTTCCCGTTAAGAATCGTGTAGTTTAAAGCTATTTATGAATTTGCCTCTAAATAGCAGAGGGGAAAAACGGTCTCTGTTCGCTTTTCTGGACTTTCGTATTAAAGGCATCCATGGTTTTTTTACATGCATGTGGTTGCAAATTTAGTACAAGTTCCATTTTGGTACAAGATGAACATATCAAATGGCTGAAGAATTTGAATAGGGCAGCTTTGAGAAATAGGACAAACTGGGGGAAACTCCGAAAACGTGCCCATAAATCTCCCCTAATGGCCCAGAATGTACATGGAAGACACGAGCAAGCTCTGTTTGCATCATTTGGACCAAATATTAAGATCTGAGGAAACAATATTTATTCCAATACAAAGTCTTATTTAATCAACTCAGTCACCTGCTCATAACTACTAACGAACTCTCAGATTGGACGTTCTGTGTTAAAATCTTTCCTTACCTGCACTTCAGGGGAAAACAGCGATGCACAGGAAACAGGACTCTCTCTCCCCTCTGTCTTAACAGGAACGTGCTTAACAGGTTTGATAAATTTCTTTTTTGTTTCTTTCTCATCTATATCAACATCCATAGGCTCTGCTTTGACTGTAAACAAAAAAAAACAATATATAGATTTTCAACAACTTACTCTTCGTAACTGCAGATAAGTCTAGATCAATTATAATATAATGGTTCATAAGTTACCC